>JAJPCS010000369.1:548566-582169 GCA_021164005.1 Willisornis vidua nigrigula
GCCAGTTTTCTTTTATTGGGCTTTTTTAGCTTTATTTCTTCAGTGCACATGAATATGGATGATTGAAGAATCTTCATACAGGTGGATGTACAAAATAAAGAAAATGAAAATGCCTGCATCAGGCACAGATTTATAAAGACTGATTGAAATTGCTATTACATAAGCAAGTCATACTAACAGTTATTGCCGTAAAGTCTCATTTGTGCTTTCTCTGTTCTTAAGGGAAATTTCTGCCTTGAAGGGATCTGCTGCTAAACCATTAACATTTGTCAGATGATGAGATTAGACTCCTAACAACTTGCAGATGACATTCATCCAGAGCAAATTCTTTTCAGTTGTTGACAGTTTGTCTAATAAGTGTGTACAGCACTGACATTTAAACAAGAAAATGTCTGTGAAATCTTACTGAATGTAGCTGAAGCTGTTAAACTTTTAAAGGCTTGGGTTTTGGTGGGGTCTTTGTGTATGCATGCATATTCTTTTTTTGATTGTAAACTTTAATGAACAGAAAGAATACGTTCTACTTAGTCTCTCAAAAATGCAGAATGTGCTGATGTTCAAGTTAATTTTAAAACTGAATTTTCAAAAGAATGTAATTAATTATTCATGCTGAAAGTCTTGCCTCATTTTCTGTTTGCAAATATAATTTGCAAAGATATTCTTCTAATAATATTATTCGGTTTTCTTCTCAGTGTAATTTCAGCAAAAAGATTCTTGTAAACAATTAATTTGAAACTTTTTAGATATATGAAATTTAAGCCTGTTTGATTGGAAAGATTACACACATTGCTGCTCTCAGACTGGGATTGTTCTAAATTGAGCATCTACAGCATTTGTTTAAAAATCCATTGGTTTGAAATATATTTGAGCTAACAACCTCTTGCTTGCATGTTTGAGTGGAAAAAAAGTTTGTAAGTAAATCAGGCTGAATTTAAAAGTCCAGATAATTAGGGGAAATATTTACTCAAAATTTGCACTGACGTTTACTGTAAGAAAGTGTCCTCCACTTCAAAAATTAAATAGAAAATATTAGGAGGCAAGATATATTTTCCTCAATTTTCAGAAATTTAATTTTTCTCAATGAGTAATGTTAGTAATTTCTTCTGTTCTTTAAATTCCATGAAAACACTTTCTTTAGGCTAAATCTCTATAAAATACAAATTTTGCCAAAAAAGGCTAGCAATTTATTTATCTCCACAAAAGTATATTGATATGTACATAAAGTAATTGACTATATAGTAAAATATTTATTAACTAACAATGATCAGACCATAGCATCATAGAATATCCTGAGTTGGAAGGGACCATGAAGGATCATCAAAGTTCAGCTCCTGGTCCATCACAGGACAGTCCCAAGAATCATACCGATTACTTGCTTTTTCATTTTATCTCATGATGCTTTGTAAATTGTTGATATGAAAGGTGCTTTTGAAATTTGACAGTAAAATTTTTACCATATTTTTTGTTTTGTTTAAAGCTTCCTTAGCTTTACAAAAACTTTTTTCTTTTTTAGTTTTTTTCCTCTGAACTAATAATTCTAAATAACAACTTTATCTGATTGTATGAATATTCAACCATAATTTATATTTTTTTCCTAATTATTCAAATAATTTTTAAAAATTTTAACAATTTGTAACTTTATTAACACAGAAATCCTAAAGCATAAGCTAGGAAACTGACTGAAAAATATCAATTTAGCATTAACGACCTTTCTAAACTGCAGAAAACCAGATTAATTAACAGATTTTAATTAAAAGAATTTAATTCTGTAATTACGTTTCTCAACAAAAGTTTAAAATTCTACTTCATGCTTTGTGAAATTCTTGCTATTCTCATACTTCTGCACCAAACGTCTATGACTCAGTGTAAAAAAATCAGCTAATTGCTTCTGGACGGTATAATGTTTTAAGAATAAAATGAACACATTAAAATCAATGCTATTTAATATGTGATTGTTGTCTAAGATCCACAACACAAATAAGAAAAAAGAAGAGAAAACACTTGTGAGACCTAAAAAGATGATTATGTTTTCAAACTGCACAAATGTTAAATTTACTCTAAGGTTCTGTGATTTTATCACAAATGAGTGTAGCCATTTTGCCTTACTGTATGAAAGAAGAGAATTTTGACTATTTCAGACTGTATCAACTGTAAGCAAGGAACAACCTGAAAGTCTAGATTCCTGTTTCATATTTGAGTAGCTGATTTGGTCTGGGTGGGATGTGGAATCACAGAATCACGAACCATCAAGGTGAGAAGAGACCTTCAAGATCAACTAGTCAAACTATCAACCTACCACCACCCTAATCACCCCTTAACCATAACTCCAAGTGTGACATCCTGTTCAAGAAAATTTCTCATCTGACCATCCAAAAGTCACTCTGGCAGTCACGTTTGCACCATCTGTGCTCAAACCGAGACTCCTTCACAGCTGCACACACCACACTCACATAGTCAGGCCAGATTTCCTTACTGGTTCGACCCCAGGTTTCCCAGAACAGTCTCAGATGTCTGGATTCTTAAAACAATTTAATAATGGTGCAATAACAAAATAACAGCTCAAGTTGGGTGACTCTTCTCCAGACTAAACAACTCCAGTTTCCTCAGCTACATCACCTATGATGTTTTCTAGACCTTTCACCAGTTCTATTGCTCTTCCCTAGAAATACTCCAGCACCTCAATGTCTTTGTTGAAGTGAGAGGTCCAAAACTGAGCACAGAACTTGAGGTGCAGTCTCACCTGCTGGCCACACTATTCTTCATACAGACCAGGATGCCATTTGCCTTCTTGGCCACATGGACACATTGCTGGCTCATATCCAGTCAGCTGTCAAACAGCACCTCCAAGTGTCTTTCTGCTGAGTAGCTCTCAAGACACCCTTTCTCCAGTCTGCAGTGATGCCTGGAGTTGATGAGTCCCAAGGACAGGACCCAGCACTGAGACTTGTTTGAACCTCATGCAGTGGTCCTCATCCCACTGATTTGTCCTGTCCAGATCCTTCTGCAGAGCCTTCCTGCCCTCCAGCAGATCAACACTCCCACACAGCATGGTGGGAGTGCAAACTTAAAGAGGATACACTTGATTCCCTCATCAGTGAAGATATCAAGCAGCTCTGAGTTGCTCCAACACTGAGACCTGGGGGATACCACTGGTGACCAGCTGTCAACTAGATGTAACTCTATTCACTGCCACTTTCTGGGCCCAGCCATCCAGCCACAGTTTTTAAACTAAGAAAGAGTATACCCATCCAAGCCCTTACTAGTCAGGTTCTCTGGGAGCAAGTGTCAAGATGCTTTACTGAAGTCTAGACAGGCAACATCCGCAGCCAACCCCTCATCTACTAAGCAGGTCCCTTTGTCATAGGAGATCAGGTTGGTCATGACATTGGTTGGAGTGGTATCTAAGATGGTGACTGGTAGAAGTCTTGCTGGTTGGGTTTTTAGAAACTGTTTAGTAAATAGGTAATAGAAAGAAGATGAAGTTCTACGATAACGTGACGATAAGGATGTATTACAGTGTAAAAGGAATAGTAACAACAATTGACCAACAGTAATCGAATACTACAGGTTTGCAAGGAAAGAAAACACAAGGTGGATAAAAATAAACAGCTAGGAATAAACAAATCCTTCTGAATTATTTGTGAATTTTCAAAGTAATTGATAAAAATTATTTGCAGTAGCTAGCAACTTATCCTTCCAAAAATTGCTAGAACTAAATCTCCTTGTGTGTCATTCTATAGATTTTTCTAACCTGATATTCACTGATATCTCCACTCATAAGCCAAAAACATATTGTGCATAAATATTCAGTAATTTATCCTGAAGACTGATGCTGCTTTTGTGCCCCACTTCTCCATCACTGCAGCTACAGTCTTTTGATATTCCATACCACACAATTAAATATTTAATTTGAAGAATTGTAGATAAAGGGAAATGGGAAAATACTTTTTAAAACATTCTTTTTTTGTCAGAAATTAAACTAGAATACTTAAGCTGGTGAATTATATAACTGGGACACTGAATTTCAGATTTATGTCAGAGCTTTGAATCTTTCTGTTTGCAGATTTTATAAAATGCTCTGTGATAGTAGATAAAACTGCAATTTTAAAGTCAAAGAATATTTCACAGATATTGTCTCATTTTAAAAGAAACTATCTGGACTAGGAAGGGGGCCTCTTCCCAAAACCCAGCACAACCTTTGAAATTAAGAAAGTTTATTCAGAAAACTTACAGAAGAGAATAACAGTTCTTTACTACAAATGTGTGTGTGTGTGTGCATGTGTGTGTGTATGTGTGTGTATGTGTGTGTGTGTGTGTGTGTGTGTGACCAAAACCAGAACAGAACAAACAGCAACACCATAACCAAAACTTTCAAACAAATCAAGTCCTATCTCTGTCCCTTTGGTGCAGTTTTATTGACAGACAGCAGGAGGTGATGACGCACCTCGGGAGGCAGCAGCCACGATGACTTACTCGGGGGCTCCTGTGAGGCAAAGATGGGAACCAGGGAGAGGCTCTGGCTCTGAAACTCACGGGTAAATGACAACCACAGGGACGAGATGAAACTCTTCCTGTGGACAGTACAAAGACCCCCTCCTACAGTCCCTTGTCTGAGGAAAAAACAAACAAAAACCAACAGCGTTGTGGGGTGGGGAGGGAACAGCAATGGTGACAGCACCTTGAGGGGCACCACCAAAATAAATAATGAAAAATTATCTCTGTCATGTACAGGACAGAGAAGCCCTGTTACTTGAGCAAGAGGAAAGAGTTTAAAAAAATTGGAGAGACCTCTATATAATGTAATGCTTTCTTGTTTCAGTTGAGACAATGCATTTAGGAAATATGTGCTTGTCACCCTCCTGAGGCAGTGAGTCTTGTAGTCATTATTAAATGGAAATTAGGTTTACACTAAATATACAATTTTGTCTCCAAATTGTCTTATAACTTGCATCTTAGACATTACAAAATTCTTCTAAATCCACCAGTGTTGTGGATTTATGCTGGCTATTTTTTGCTGCCTTTTTTAATGGATCACGAGAGGGTCTTAAACTTTAAAATATTTTTGTTTATTAGATACTGAGGTTTTTATTGTTTGCATTTAGATGAGATAACCACACTCGTCATCCCATAATATTAGGGAACCAGTGGATGGAAAGGTGCATAACCTAAACAGTGGAGCACTGCAGGCACAGATTAAGTGATTTCTTTAAAACTCACCAGATTTGTGATACCTCAGAACTGAATCCAAACTCTTCAATCCTAGACACAGGTAATGAATCCCATATCATTCTTTGTTTCTCTTAGTTCTCAGAGAAATATTTTAAAGCTATTAAAAGTTTTAAATTGGATATATGGGATAAATAAAAATGAAAAACTGAGACTATTACAAAACTTTTAATCACCCCAGACCTGCTGAAGGTGCATTGATATCACTGGGTGAAATATTTTTCTTTATGAAGGCATTGATTATTCTTATTTGAGCCATGTGTCTTGTATAAGAGCTGCTAGCGCTAATAATCAGACACCTGTGCCTTCAAGATACTCAAAGATGATGAATGATCATACATAGTAAATGTTTGAGTTAAGGCTTTCTCTAGCAACTATTTAACTAATATCAACAAAAAACAGACTATTTTCCCTCCAGTATTCTGGTGAGATTAGTTTTTCCACTGACATTCTATCTGTCTAATATAGTAAGTGCAATAGGAGCAAAAATTTTATAAGAATTTAAGAAGTGAATTTGTTATTGATTATGCTGAATAAAGTGTATAACTCTCATTACAGTAAGGGAAAGATATAAAAACCCACAAGGAAATAAAATATATACTTATTATATGTCTAGTTGTACTGTTTCACTTGAAAATTTCACTTCCTACAAATTTCCAAAATCTAAAACATTTTCATTGAACTACCAAGAAGCAATAGTATTTGAAGCAATTACCCTAAAGGTATCTTTGCTCTCATATTCTGAATCCAAATCATCTTCAGACATTAGGTGTGTCTAGCCTGTTCTAGTGCCAATATATAAAGTAAGAAATGTCTCAAAATGATAACAACTGTAAGGGAGCAAGGACTGAGCAATTCATTCTTCTGTGACTCCTCTTTCAAGGAGTGTTCAATACAGGAAAAGATAATTGCATGAAGTCCATGGTTCATATCCAGACTACACAAAGGACAGAAGTTACTGTAGTGGGTGCTGCCTGAAGTGATATAGTTCAAGAAAGTAAGTGAATATGAAAGTTCTATGAACAGGTGGCAAAACAAATACAAATATGTATCTGGCTGGTAGTCTATTACTTCATTGCTGTGAGGATGAGGCTTACGAATGTTTCTTTTAGCACATTGTTGAACAGTCGCTGGTGCAGCAGAAAGCAAAGGAATAAAAATCAATAGTTAACAGATCAGAGAGAGTACAGAAACTCTAAAGTGAGATAAGTTCAGCAGTGAAGAATATTGTAAGATTTTGAATTGGCAGAGATTTCTGCCATAAATCATTGAAAATAACAAGAAGCTTCTACTTGAAGAGAACCGGCTGTGGTTGCACTTGCTTGATTATGTGGTGCAACACTATGAAAAAGCTGTTGATCAGTGAGATGTAACTCTAGGACAATGTTGGGGAAAACCTTTGTGAACTGAGAAAATGGTGAAGTTTTAGTTCTAAAGAGAGTTAAAAAAAGGTGAATGTTATTTGTATTGAATGAAAATGAAGACTGAGGCAATCTATAATATAAATAAACATTCACAGCAAAACATGATCTGTTACTGGAGATAAAAGGTCAACTGGAAGACTCTTGTGCAAAGGCCATATCTGAAAACTCAAGATACAAGTGTTTCTATAATTTGATTATTTAGAAAGGAAACAAATATCAACCTACTAGAATGAGGGAAAAGAGGCAAAATTTTCATGCGTGCAGCGAACTTAGGACTCAAACACTCAATCATCATGCTCAAATGGTAAGTCAGAAAGAGGAACTCCAGGACTGACAGCAAGAGTTTCAGAGAACATCTCTACTTATGAGGAACGTATAGTTAAAATCATCACAAAATAAGTCCAAAATAAGTTAAAAAGATCATTGTTGTGAAAAAAAATTATCCATTTTCCACCATGCATTTCCAAGGGTAGACTCCAGTGATAAATGATGTGGGGATCCAAGATCAATCACAGTCATTCTGAGGTACTTTTACTGTTGGGTTGGTGTTTTGATTTAAAACCTTGGTAAAATGCCAAGTATCCAACCACACAACAAAGCTCCCTCCCTGCACTGAGAAAAGGGAGAAAAAACCTAAAACAGAACTGGTTTATATATTTACACAGAAGAGGGAAAATTAAAAGCAGACTACAATGTAACACATATATACAAAGGTGAGAGGGAACAAACGACCTCCATGTCTCACAATGTCTCACGATCCCATCACTCCGGATCCATAAAACACCTTAAAAGACACCTCCCGAGAGAAACCCGGCAAGAGAGAAGAAAAACTAACAATAAAATGTTTACTTCCCAAGATAAGATAGTGGTAGGGCGGCAGTGAGGCCTAATCTCAGCAGAACAGCAGCAGCACATTCTCCTGGGGCTGCAGCCATGATCAGAAAGAACAAGTGTCTCCTCTTCCACTGTATTTATACTGAGATGACATCAGAATTTGATATGGAATGTCATTGACCATAGAAGTCAGCTGGCCTCACCCAGCTCGACTCAGCTGATAATCCAAGGCCTGCTCTAAAAATCAAATTCTAAATTTAGGCCTAAAACTAAACCCCGAGTTGGTAGATTTAGTCATTTCAGCAAATGATCCAGCACACAACAGTGCTGCTACAAGATGTGAAGGACAGTACAAAGGGTCGCTGAAGGAAAGAATGAGAAAGGCCACAAAGAGGAAAGAAGAGCCCTTTCTCAGCAGCAGCACAGTGTTAGATGATCTCATTGAATCTGGGCTAGAGACAGCTAGGCTAATCAAACAGCTGACAGTCACAGAGTGGGATTGTCCTGCAACAGTTGATGAGGAATGGGAAGCAGGAGTGTCCTTTCAGGCAACAATTCAGCTGTTGTGCATTGTCACTGTTTTACAGTGAACAATGCATCTATCCCCATCTGTTAAAACCTATATCAGTTTGTAAACAGAGAATCATACCTGATTTGAAACATAAGTGTCATGAGTGTATGTTGCTTACTTTTTTTCTTTATGGTGTGTGATCAAAATTGTAATGACTGACTTCTGGAGTTACAGTACATATGGAGTGACTGACATGAAGCCCTCTTTTCCTGAACAGTCTGCAGCTGTCACAGTAGAAGCATCTCATGCATCCTCCAAGGGCTGTGAACCTTAGCCCCTAAATTAAGGGCAGTTTTGATTGTGAAGTCAAGAAAAATGTATAATGTTGTCTCATATTATGCTGGTTTAAAGATAAACCGGCAGGAGAAATGGACCCACCACAAGACAGATTATAAGTCAGCGTTACAATTTAATGAAAGATGTTACCATAAATACACTGACACAAAGAGAAAATGCTTTCAACTCACAAAACCCAGCAGTATAACCCAGTGTCCTGGGGCACAAACCCAAAGGGGTTTGGTAGCCCTTGTGCTGAGACCCGCATGGCTCCCCCCAAGTCCCGAGCAAAAAAAAAGTGAAAAACCTGTTGGTGCAGGTGATGGCTTGTAGTCTGGTCGGGAGTGGTGGTCATAGTCTAGTCAAGAGTGGTGATCTCCTCCTGTTGAGGTCCTGCTGCTCCTCTGAATCCAACGAACGGTTCCCGAGGTCTTCTTACCCACCACCTATGTACTCTCAGGGAGCACCCAGTCCCTCCCCCAGGGTGGGGACTCACACAATGGGTGATTAACTCTGGAGCCAGGGGGTATTGTTGAACCGTTGATGGCCCATTAGCAGCCACGCCCCCCCCCCCCCCCCACTGGGTGTGAAGGTGATAATAACTCCCTGGGCAGCTGCTGCTAATGGCCCATTGTCCTTGGGGAATGAATAGAGGGGGTAGAATACACAGCTTTGATCACCCCCACACAGTGTTAACTGGTCCCACCTGCTAAACTAGGACGCATATTTAGTGGAATATATGACGTCATTGTTAATTCTTGCCACAAGTCCTCAGTCTGTACAGTTTACTGTTCATGTGGAATTTTTTCTTTGGTTTGCAGCACGTAAAAATGTCTCTTCATCGTTTCTTTGCCAATGTGATTTTGTTCACTGATGTCTACTAGAAGACAGCTATGACTTCTGAATATATGCCATTAGGGTATGTGTGGATCTACTGTATCAGAAGAGCACTGTCTGCCAGCATTTGACGCATCTACACTTGGGTCTACAGGGCAAGCACAATGTCAGCAGAAATTCAGGAGAAACTGGCTGAGTGTTGCTTTCATAGAGTTAAATGAATTTTGAAGGGTGCTGTAAAAAACAGGAAGGCAGAGGAGGAGGTGGTGTCAGAGAAAGAGTAACTGCTGATAAAAAAACTTTGTAGAGCTGAAGCAATAATTTCATAGTCCTTTCTATTTAAAACATGTAGGTGTAATTGAAGAACAGTGCCATGACTTAAGAAGCTGGGAGCTACTACTTACACATTTACATTCTACACATGAAAGTTGTCATTCCTAAAAAAGTGTAAGTTTTATTTACTTTAGAAAAAAAAGAAGTATGTTTGTTTCTTTTGTAAACACTAGTGAGTTTTTGCAGTCTTCTTCCTTCTGTTTGGATCTGAGGTTTTTTCATTATGAGGCTATTACTGCTTTTCTGGTCTTAGTAGGGAAAAAAAGAAAGGGTTATTTTAAGTCTCATCACAATCTAGGCTATTCAGAAATGAAATAAAAGCTTTAAATCATCAGCATTTGATCAGTTATATAAGCGCTGTTTTCTGTATTCATTCAAATTAATTTGAAATGCAGTTTATAAAATACCAAAAGGCCATTTGTTCTTGCAGGCCAGTAGAGATCATCAGTAACAGTTTCTGATGTTTTATGGGAGTTTTCTTTCTAAACAGGTAGGAAAACAATCAAGTTGATGTTTTCCTGCCTTAGTTTTAATTACTAACAAATCACTCTGCTTGCGCATCGTGTTCTCCAGCACACATCAATTATCAGCTGGTCTCCAGAAGGTGTCTAGAGGCACCTCTTCCTTAAAAAACAATGTCCTCTTGAACTTTTAGACTGATTCTGAGGAAAGATGTCCTAATGAATCTGTCAGCACCTTACTTTCTTGGATATTGTATATGCATGTTGATTTCCCCTTTAGAGCAAAATGCCTTTATCTGTGACCTTGTAATTCTGTGTTCATGTGACCAGAAAAACACAGCCTGAGAAAAAAATCCCAATATGTTTTAAAAACATTTTTTTAGTAGAGTCTGGTACAGCTGTGTAGCTTCTATAGCCTAGGTACTCAGTAATTTTGGATTTTCACTCAGATATGTCTTTGCGGGAGGCTTTAGTATTATATTCCCTGAAAAGGTGATACAATTAAAATTAAAATTAAGCTTCTTAGATCACTCTTCCCCATACCTTTCTTGAAACAATTTTCAAAGTCTCTTGCTCCAAACATATTTAGGCTTAAAATTATTAATTTTGTACTGTTTCATTTGGATAACTAAGGCTATTACCCAGCACTTGGCCAATAGCTGGAATGATTAGAGTTTTCTCTCTTGTGTCTCTTCTAGTATCTCAGATCTGATTTCCTTCCCCAGACCTTGTTCCTGAGGTTGAAGTACATGCATTTGTATAGTTTGGATCATACAATTTATTGGTTCTCTGTTAAGCCTCTGGGAAATTACCTTCTACATTGATGGGAATTAATTCTGCTCAAAAATTTTGAAGGGAAAAGGGATATAGTCCTCTCTAGCACAAAGGCTATCTGAGAGTCAGTATGCTTCACTCTAGCAGAGGAACCCTGTTGAGTTTTCAGTGAAAACCTTATCCAGTGAAGCCTTATCCTTTTTCTAGAAAATGGACAATGTATTTTGGTTAGTATTTTTCATAAACCAACCTCTGACAGCAATGTGATATTGTCTTGGGTTGAGCTGGCAAAACGCCAACTGTCCAAGACAGTGTGAAAAGGGTTCCTCCTCCCCCCAATCAGCCAAGGGAAAAAGACGAGAGAGAGGAACAAAAAACCCTCAAACCAGGTTTATGCTGAAACTAACTATATGTATTTATACAGAAAGGAGAAAATTAAGATAAAACTACAATATAACACACACTTACACAAGTTATGTATAACAAAAAATAACTTCCCACTTCCCAGTAAACACAAATTCTACCATTTTAACTACAAATCATTCTAGAGAAGTCAATTCTTCAGAGACAGACTTAAGCAGAGAGAAAAGCTAAGAACAAACAGTTTACTTCCCTAAGATAACATGATGGTAAGCTGGTGCTCCGGCCTTGGGCCTCCCCATCCCTGCTGGGACCACAGCTGTGAAGCAACAGACTAAGCCACACCCACACACTGGATTTTACACCCTTTGAGATGATGTAGTATGGTATGGAATACAATATTATTGGCTGGAAGAAGTCAGCTGTTAGCTAGCTCAGCCCAGCTTAAATCAGCTGACAATTTCAGGCGTAATCTGAATTTTAAAGCCTAACTTCTTGGCCTACTTGGCTAAACCCATAACAGACATGAAAGGTATTGTCACTTACATGCTATTGAAAATAGTTTTGTTGATGGGAAGTGCTTGGAACTGATAATGACAGGCCATACTACTATTCCCTTTTATAACTGCAAGTTCTACCACTATAAATGGATTAAAACTGCCTCACATAATATTTTTGTCAGGACCTGCTTTAGACTAATTTTTTATTAATAAATATGTTATTGAGATGAGGTACTCTCTATTATTTGCACAGATGATTGCTTATGCACACAATAGTAACCTTCATATATAATAATTGTCCACGTACTTTACAGTTTTTGTGTATTTTATCTAAATAGCAGTTGTTGACAGCTGAGTTATTAATTTTGAACTCATCAAGAACTGATCCCTTCTGTTACCAGCTATTGCTATAAAGCATTCTGAGAACAGCATGGAAGTTGTAAGCAGAATTTCTTGAAGTGACCAGTAGCTAAAGAAATCTCTGTTTTACTGTGAGCTTGGGTTTGTTATTTGTATCTCCCTGTAGAGCCTGAAGGAGAAAATGCCAGTAAACTCTTACCTGGGGAAGATTTCATTATCAGATATCAGCTTTCCTTGTTAATTTTGTTGGTCACTTCCTCTCTCAGCTGTATACCCATTTCCTATGGCTTTGCTGTCTTCTCCACAAGAAGTGGTAGCTTTTTCAAGACAGGCATGCAATTTTAAAATAGGATGATGTAAAATCTCCTGACATGAACAACAATCTGGACTGTATTCTGGCTGAAGTATACAAGATCTTCATTCTACAAATTTTAGAGGTAGGCTTTTTTCTCTAAGTTTATGAATGTTAACTTTTAGCCATTTGCTCATGTAATATAAAGAGGGTTAAGACTATGAGGTTAGATAATGTAAAATGATTAGTTATCTAATCTCTCTTTTTTTGTTGTTTTTCTTTGGTTTTTTGTTTGTTTGTTTGTTTGTTTGCTTGTTTGCTTTAGTGCAGTCATGGACCCATCTTGGCTCTTGGTGTAGTTGTTAGGAAGTTCTGCTCGTAACAGATTATTTTAATTTTAATGCTTGGGAGAGAAAGGTTACCATGAAAATGAAGTCTGGAAACAGCACAGTCAGAACACGTACCTGTAAATGAAAGAAAGTATTCTACTGAAGTAAAAAAATATGTTAACATTTTGATAGGAGATTCAGCAGTATAAAAGAGAAGCCTAATAAGTGATTAAAAGAGAAGCCTAACAAAAAGCAACATAGGTTTTAATCCCTGCAGTCAAAAAGCTGTAAAAAGAATAGAGGGACCACGGTAAGATTCCTTCTTCTATTTCCATCCTCACTTCCCTCGTTCATCACTCTTCCTACTCTTATTCACTGAGGAAAACCAAACTAAAATAAAAAGAAAGAATAACCTGACAAAATGAAACTGAAATTTTATGCTGGAGTGAGTTTATTACCTGTCTTTCATTCATTCATCTTTCAAAACACTTTAAGTCAGTCTAGAGCTTGTAAACAAGAGAAATATATTGAATACTGATGGAGACAAGTAGTAATTGATTGGTTATGTAAGAAGGGAACATAATTTGTTCTTATTTAGAATGAGCTATGGACTGGCTGTTTCATTAATTGAAAACTTAATTTAAAGATGCAATTTATTTGGTGCTACTTACATGATCACCATTAAGCCATTGTAAAGGGGTTTTTTGGTCGTGTATTTTTTGTTTGTTTATTGGTTCCGTTGGGGGTTTTTTATTTGCTAGGGTTGATTAGGAAGCATTTCGTGTTCTAAAATGTCAATGAAAATTGGAAAAGGTTTGGGAAATTTTATTTATTTTCCTTTCTCTACTTTAGGTTGTTTTCTGTGCAGGAACATAAAAGCCTGATGAGTAGCAGAGCCTTATCTAACAAACACCCTCAGTCTGTACAATTACTGTGTTAGTGGGAACAGTATGCTAGTGATATACATAGTGTTAGATAGAAGCCTTTGTCCTGGAACTCATCCTTAAATGAGGTAATAACTACATCAGCAGTGTAAAGAATTGATGGAAACACAAAAGTGCTTCACTTATATGTCAAAGATCATAGAGACATGGGCATTTAGAAAAATCACTTATTTCTAAGGTTCATCTGTCAGCTCACATAAAGACTTTAATATTCTGACTTTCCCTCCATCTCTTTCTGTTTGATTATGTCCTAGTAATTATAACTCCCTGTTACTTCTCTTCTGTTGCACCAGTCATGATAGAATGGCTATTAGAATTTACATTATTGAAGTATCCAGATGTTGAATATTTCGAAAATGTATGGTGCAGACATACTTCAAAAATGCCTTCCAATGATGAAGGAAAAACATGACTGAGTAAGATAAAATGAAAGAAAATTGGAGTTTATAGTACAGAATCAATAAATTTCCACTTTCCCCCTTCATTCTTTACCTTTCTTTCAAACATTTTAACACTTCTTTTTGGAACAACCATGACTCTGGTTTCATCTCTTTCTATCTCTCCACCTGCCCTTTGAAAATGTACAAACATGTAGTGAGAAGTAAATGACTAAGCATTGGGGAGTTTCAAATCTCGTGGCTCATTTTTATGTTGCATGCATTGCGTAGGAGTAAAAAGAGCAAGATCATTCACTATTTATGTTCTTTTTCAGGAACAATAGTTTAAATGCATTGGAAAGAAATGTATATAATATACCTATTGAAAGCAAATAGGTTGCATTTGTATTTTTTGTTGGTACAGATATGATGTGAATAGAACAGTGTTATGCTGCATATAATAAGGATAATGGGGGAAAAAAGTGAAAACAAGAAGTTGTCTTTAGGTTTATTCCTAGCTGTATATAGGAGAGGATGCATTTCCACTAACTTCAGCCAGCTACAACACTGACATGAATATCTAGTTTGTCTTCCTGAATCCTTTGGTAAACAACAGAGAAAGACAGGCTCTTTCAGGGTGCAATTCATTGCCTTTTAAGGGTAATAACTAAAAGAGGTGGGGTGAATTATGCTATTTAGAAATACTTGTTTAGCTTTGTTGACTAAACAAGGAGGCGAACAAATTAAGCTTAGATATCAGTGTCTAGAAGTCAGATGAGATATACTCATTTCTGATTATTAAAGAGAGCAGCTTTGTCAAAGAATGGTCTCAGTTTTGTTAATATGATGGTGTTACACTCTATTGCTTTTGGAAGTTTTATTTTGTCATGCAAAAAAAAAAAAGAATTATTAAATATTACCCTTGGAAAAGGCCCACAGAGCTCAAAATAACTGAGATTTATTCTTCCTTAGCCCTCTTTAATTCTCTGCTTAGTTTTTTCTTTCTTTCTTTTTTTCCCCCTCTTCGTAGTGATGGTTTATGTCATCTAACTTCCCTAGTTTACCTTTAAACCAGCACATGAGGTAACCTATAATTTCACAGGATAATGCACTACAGTTCAAGAGCAGCAGCAGTGTAGTGTAATAGTGTTACTGTATAATATATGTAATCTGGATTCTAGATCATCCTCTTATCAATTTATGTGCCATTTGTAACCTCTAAACTTTCACTCAGTCATTCTAAGCTGTAGAACTTGGAGAAAAAGGCCATTTCAGAACATGTGTTTGGAGCATGATGCAGTTCAGTTCTCAAGATAGCAAAAATTTTCATGACATGTGACAAAGATCTTGAGCTATAAGGTTTTACTTGGACGCTTCATTGTAGTAGGCTAATTTTTGTAACTTTTACTGTGTTCACATGTAACTGGTCAATTTTGGCTTGCATAGCTTTGTTCTAAGAATAAACTAGGACCCCTCTAACATGTACTGTCAGCAATAGGACCACAAAACAGTTGGTTAAAATAAGAAAGAAAGTGCATTTACTGTGAATCCAGCTGAAATGCAGCAAGTAAGCACAAATAATGCTTAGAAAATAAACCTTACAAGTGCAATGCCCTATTGACTACATAAGTTATTCCTGAATAATTTCTTCTTCTTTTTTCTAGTGAAATAAAAAGCCAAAACCAAAAGTTATCCAATCCTTCTTTATATATACTTACTTATTTATAATTTTATATTTTTTATTTTTATTCCTTCATCACAGTAGTAATCTCTTCACCTGAGAGGGAAAACAATGTTTTTCCTTTGGTGGATTACAGAGCAATATATTTTTTAATCCTTATTAGAATTTTTGATATTTAATCTGTTCATACATATTTATCTATTTTTAAAGATCAGCTAATGAAAATTGCCTCTCACCTTGATTAAAAAGACCTTTCAACGTCTAAACTTATACTAATAAATATTAATCTGCATCCCAACGGGAAATTAAAACTGTCTTCTAATATTTAATATGGGTTTCCCCTTCTTTCTCTCTTTCTCTAATTGTTATTTTGCAGACATTCCAATTTTTGTTTGGTTGAGTTGGGTTTTTTGTTTGTTTGGTTGGTTTGGGTTTGGTTTATTATTTTTTATTTTTTAATACCAGATTGATAGCGTAGCCTTCAAGCATACAACTAGAGTTCTCTCTGGAACCTCATAGCATCTTAGTTTTGTAAACAACTAAAGTCTCACTCATTGCTTCTTAATTGATTTCATTTGTAGACTGTAAATGTTGTTTACATGTTATTTCAAAATGAAGAAGAATTTAAATGAAGTGATAGAAATAGGCTCAGCACTCTGCAAACTGACATCCTCATTCATGGCTAGATTTTGCTGAAAATCCAATTCTCCCCTGTGCTCTTATGAAGTGTGTATTGATTTCAAAGAGAATATAAGACTTTTGTGTTCTTACAGGGAAGATTCAGCATTATGCAAGGCTTCCCATGGAAATGTTGCCACAGGCTGGGTATTGAAGGAGGAGATGCCCACTTGGGTAGTAATCATGATGTTTGGTACAACTTAAAAAATAGTAAAAATTTGCTATCTCCCTCCACTTCTTGTGTGATGTAATTTCAAATACTGAGAAATTTGGAATACAATTTGTAATGCTTAAAAACATTTAAAATGTAAATTATCATCCAGAGAAAAACAAAAGTTCTACCTTTTCATATGTGCATAAAACCCAAAACATAATAGGATGAACCCAACTCAAGAGAGATTACAATTTAGAGTTACAATTTACTAAAAAGATTAAAATAAATTCAATGATATGGAGAAAAACTGGTTTTAACCCTGTCTTGGGTTGACCAGGCAAAATGCCACCTGCCCAACACAGAGTGTCAGAGCTTCCCTCTCCCCACTGAGAAAAGGGAGGAAAAAACCCCTCCAATACTTAAACTTGAACTTAACTACTTATATATTTATACAGAAAAGAGAAAATTAAAAGAAGACTACAATATAACACACAACTACAAGATTTTGAAATAACAAACAATAACTTCCTACTTCCCATTGAACACAAATCTCACCATTCTAGCTACAAATCACCCATAGGAACTCAATCCCCCAAGGGACAGACCCAAGCAGAGAGAAGACTAAGTCTAAACATTTTACTTTCCTAAGATACCATAGCAGCAAGTGGCGGCTGGGCCTGGTCCAGGACAACAACACAATATGTCTTTCCTAGATGAGAAGCCATGAGGAACTGAACTAAGCCCCTCCTACACCTGCTTTTATATTTGAGAAGGTGTTGGAATATGGTTTGGATTACCATTGGCCAGTAGAATTCAGCTGTTAGCTAGCCTGCCCCAGCTCAAGTCAGCTGATAATCTCAGGCTTATTCTGAAAACTAAAGCCTAAATTTACGTCTGGGTAAACCCATAACGAACATACAAAAACCAGAGGTATAATGCAACATTCTGAGACACAGAATGGCATTCATTAGCCCCTATACTGAGCACCACATGGTCCTCCTAAGTATAAAGTAAAAGGAAAAGAAGCCTGTTGGTGAGGATGATGGTCACAGTCCTGTCAGGGTTCTGGTCCTCCTCTGGATCTGACAAGTCATACCAGAAGTCTCAAAACCTGAAGATTATATATGCTTAGGTTCAGGTAGGAATACCCTCTACCTCCCTCAGGGCAGAGAGTTTCACAGTGGGTGATTTAACTCATTGACTCATGGGATATTTTTGAAATCTCTGATGGTCTAGGTTGTTGCAGCTGCCTATTATGCCAGTCCCTAATGGCCCTTTAGCAGATCTGACCCCTCAGGCTGGGTGTGAAGGTGCTACTGCCTCCCCTATCTCATGGGGTTCTTTAACTCCCATCTTGTAGCCTGAGGTGTCAGGTGTGCCCTGGGCAGCTGCTGCAAATGATCCATTATTAACAGTTTATTAGAAATAACATAGATGGTGTAGAATACACAGTTTTGGTTATACCCACATAGTGATATACTAGTCCCAGATCCTGTAATTAGGGCCCCTCAATACACCTTGGTGAGATGTAGCTATAGTGATATTAATTAGAGACTGTAACTTTTTTATTTTCCTGCTCTAAAAGGGAGGGGAAATAATACAATGAAGTTTCTGCAGGAGATTTTTTTGGCTGGAAGCAATAGATTGAGTTTCACTTCTAGGCAGAAGGGATAAGTAATTTTTTCCTAAGGTTAGCATGACACCTCTGCAGCATTCTGCATTGTGCTCAGCTTGAGTTTCAAGGCTTTGAATGCATCTGAAGTAGGCTAATCAAAAGTAGTAGAGACAGGGCAAACTCTGCTGTCAGATCACAAAAGCAGTGTAGTGGAAAGACTTATTAAGAAGAAAAGTAAATAGGAAATAATAAGACTCTGCAAACTGAGGAATCTGGGGGAAAAAATACCCACAAACCAACCATATGTAGGTGGCTACATTATCACTTCTGATAAAGGGCTGAAGAACACAGAAGAGTGACTTAATTACCTACTTAGTTCTGTTCACAGGTGTTCATGGGATCTGGGCACAGCAGATCTTCTCTCACTTTTAATTTGAGCAAACCACAATTCCTTCAGAAGGCTTCCATATGAGATTAGTTATCAGCTTTAATAATATTAGACATGAATCCAGCTGCTGAAAGTGAAATCAAAATGAAAATTTGGGGCATTACTTGACTGGTTACCTAATCTCTGCAATAACTTTCTTATCTTCCCTTCCCATCTCCTTGCTCTTCTGCTGATGGAGGGCAAGTTTGGGGAGGAGTGTAACACATAACTGCTACAGCTGGTTGAAATTTAAAGTGTCAACTGATTGAAACCCTGGTCAGGTTCAGCCTTTTCTGGTTAGGACAAAGCACAGAAGCAGCTCTCAGACTTACTCTGTGACAGCCAAACTTAAGCACAAAATCCATTTCTTCCTGCCCCAGCTGCATGCCTCCTCAGGCTGGAGAATGGTGCTGTACATAGTGCATCTGCCTTGTAGGGTTTTCAGAAACACTGTGTTGTGATTTGACCTTGGTAAAAGTGTCACCGCCAAAGGAAAAGGAGGAAAAAACCTGAAACTGAAACAAAACAGAACAAGTTTATGAATTAGGTATATGTGGCACAGGACCTACAGTATCAAAGATGTAAAAAATTTTGTAGGAAATGGGCTTGTGAAAATGATAAATGCCCTAAACCCAGAAGTTTTTACAGTTGTGTAGAAATGTGTTACAAAATGCATTCTCTATCCCTATTTCCCTGAGTCACTGTTCCTCTTCCCAAAATCCTTTTAGGACCCCCTTCCCCACCAACCAGGACAGCCTGTGCTAACCTTGAAATGTTTGTACAAGTTTTTCTTTTTGGTCCCCATTTCACCCTTTCCCATTGGTTGTAATCCATGGTTCCTTATTGGTTCATAAAAGTTGTAACTTGAATCCCCCCCCAACCTTTAAATACCTTTACCCACTGTAATAAAGCTCTTTCTGGTTCCTCCCTGGTGGTCTCTGTCCGTCTCTCCTGGGGCATCTTGGGGGCCATGTGGCGGGGGGCAAAGGGGGAGCATATTCCCTTCAGGAAATGGGTTATTTCTCGGGATCTGGGTGCTCACAACCATCGCAGGTATATACAAGGAAAATGGGAAATTAAGACAAAAGCAGCATAAAATATATAGATATACACAAGGACAAAAAAAGCCAACAATAAGCAATGAGGGAATTTCCAACTCCAAGCCGACAAACAGTTATCTCACAGATGCCCCTGTCTCCTGACGAGACACCCAGCAAAACAAAAAAGAAAAACTAACAAGAAAATTGTTTACTTCCCCAAATCAAAACAGATGTGAAGCAGCAGTAAGGCCCAGCTCTCCCAAAACAGCTACAGCATGTTTCCAGAACACCAGACATGAGAAGAAGAAACACCTTCCACACTGCTTTCTATTCCCCAGTTTGCATCATATGGTATGAAATTTTTCTTTGGTTGCTTAAGTCAGGTGACAACCTGTGTACCTGCTAATCTACATAGTACCTTTGGGGCCTACTAAAACTAAGGCCTAGCCTAGGCCTAAACTACACACACTGACACCATGACCAGGCAATGTGTCAGAAACTGCTTGTGTAGAGATTACAATGACAACTGAATGAAAGTCGGGGGACCTTCTTGTAGCCTTTGTTATATTTTTTCCTTTCTCTAAAGACAAACTAAGTAGTCTAATCTTTTCTCTTGGGAGCACTTACAAAAGCATTTCTCAGAAAGGATGCTGGTAGTAGAAAGAGAATTGTTCATGATTGATGGTATATTTTATCCTTCTTAAAAAAGAGATATATGGGGTTTTTTTGCATTTCCTGTTTTGTAAATGAATAATTTTCACTTTGTATTTATCAGAAGGATCTTTGGAATATATATTTTATTGTCAAAAATAATTTTGGAATATTCATATCTTGAAGAAAGAAGGAGAGAAAGCTTTTGTGCTTCAGCAAACTAAAGCTTTTATTGAGAATGTTCTTGTATCTGGGGAATGGATTCTAGAAAGAAAATACACAGATTAAGTTAAGAAAAGATCTTCTTTCTTTGTCTTTTTCAACAGAGAGGTCGGGTGGAAATGCTTAAATGGAATCTGTCCCCTCCAAAATATGTTGTGGCAATATAAAATTAAGTCTAAATTGTGCCAGACTCTTCACTCTTACCTGCATGCAATGTAGAACAACACAGAAGAGGGTATTAGATCAATTGCTACAAATCATACTAAGATGTTTTAATCCATGAAAAATAATTGCAGGGGTTTATTGTTTATTTGATTTCTTTTTTTGTTGATTTTTTCTTTTAATATCCTGCTCTACACTGCATCTGAAGTGACTGAGTAATGCTAAGAGAAATTTGCATGTGTTTCTTTTTCGTATCAGGAATAGAAAATAGAAAACTAAGTCTTCTTATTACCTAAAACCTCTGGTAACAGTTCTAGATTGGAGTAGACACCTAATGATTCTCCTACACTGCTGGAAAA
Organism: Willisornis vidua nigrigula; assembly: GCA_021164005.1. Lineage (NCBI taxonomy): Eukaryota > Metazoa > Chordata > Aves > Passeriformes > Thamnophilidae > Willisornis > Willisornis vidua. The sequence goes on from JAJPCS010000369.1 coordinate 569,454, forward strand.
AATAAGTGAAAATTTGCATTCAACAAGTTTCCAAGCCAGAATTAAGTGATAGATGAATAGGCATGATAGACTATTCAAGCCAGAATAAAGCAATACATAGTCAATTGCATGGCAAAAATTTGCATGTATTTTCTATTGCATTCTAATCCATGTTTTAGGACAGAAAAGATATGTTTCAGAGCTTATCTTTTTTGTCCTTTTAAGAGTGTCCCTTTAGCTGAACAGACTAAAGACAAACTTAGCTAAATCATATCATACTGATGTACAATGAAATGAAGACTTTATCACATGTGACTCAAGTCTGTCTCCCAAGGAAAGGTATACTAACTTCAAAAGACTTAAGGAAAGCACTTCTATATATCTGAAGTCTGTTTGTTGTACGTATGCCTTACATTGATTTTAATAATAATCTTGACTCTATGAAGACTGTAGGCTCGAGTATATGAATAATAGACAATAATTAAAAAATGCATCAGTAATAGGGCAATAGTTCACCCCAATATCCACAGTATTAGGAAGCATTAGGTTAGTGTTTCTGGAAACTTAGCTTATAAGGATTGAATTCTCAGGTTGGTTTGATCTAAAGATCTGAAAAGAGGATAGTTTAAGGTTTGAATCAGAAAATTTCTTTGCAAATTGCAACTTCAGGTTTCAGGGAACAGCAGCTATTATGCCACAGTTCTAGCAGTGTAGCAGAACTGGTGTAGCAGATATGTAATCACCTGTGTAAATTCTTAGGTAAGTCTGTCCATGTTAGGAAGAATTGTACAGGGTTAGAACATCACTGTACAAAATGAATTGCTAGACTAAAATTTAATGAACTTTAATGACAAGGAACAGAACTTGCACTCTTGAGAATCTGAGAGTCTTGTGGTCTTTCCCAAGTGAGGGAGCTGCTTGCAGATGACAACTGATGGCACAAAATACAAGTGGAACCTGTGAAAGGTGGGACCTTCAAATAATAAGAGATCTTTCTAAGATTTTTCCTTGACTTTTTTTTCTGCAGTATACTGATATAATAATTGCTCTAGTTATTTTCCTCTGCCTTCATGACCCTACTTTTTTTATCCCATGTGCTCTGGCATAATCTCTTTACCCTTCCCTATTGTGTAACCTTGTAAGTATATTTTTGATATACTTGCAGTCATTTCATATTCTGATCCTAGATTTTCATACCTTGTCTATTCAGATGTATTCTGAGCTATGAGACATCTGTAAACACTGGACATAAATCAAAACAGATTGCAGGCCTTCAGACTAAGTAGAATTGTAGTTTTGGTGCTCAACAAGGGCAAAATGTATTCCAGTTTGTTGCTACTGGGAATCTCGATTCTGCTTTCACCTTAGCTCCCAGAGAAAGAGAACAATGGCCATTTCCACAAATGTCCAATTATTTTGCAGAGTAAACTGGATTATGCTATATCGACCCTGAGATTAGCTAAACTGGTTGGTGAATGGTGCTAAAAATGTCAAGGTTGCAGATTTGATTCTCCATACAGGCCATTCCCTTAAGTGCTGGACTCTGTCATCCCTGTATTCTGTGATTCTTTCTGAGTTTGTGCCTAAATAATCTTAAAACAGCAGCATATATGAGGAACAACTTGCATTATCAGCTGAGATGAGATTCAAAAGTAGCAAAATACAGTAATACTGGAAATAGTAATTGTAATACACATTTTATATTAAGAATATCCAGCTGAAACAAAGCATGTTCAGAAAGCTATATTTGTTTTAAAAGACGTGAAACTTACTGTTTCATATGTTTGCATGAGCACTGTTGTTCGACAATTTGGCAAACTCTAGGCAATAAGAATGGTCATTTTTAGTTTTTCTCTGATAAAATGCCCAATGTTTGTTCCGCACCTCAAAAAAGCCCACAAACTACGGTATACTGAGTCCATTTTTTTAGTCATCAAAATAATTACTCTGGACAGTCTCATTGACAGTGCATGTACAGAACTGAAGATGAACTTTTACATCATAAAACTGCATTTGACTATGTGCTTCAGCTGTTGGGAATATGGCTATAAATTAATGCAAGTCATGTTTACAAAACATGAACCATTTGCATAGACAGCTTGAGGCTCCAAATATGTCATTTGTGGTTATTAGAAGTAAAACTTCTGAATTGGCAACTCCAAGAACCAGAGATGGAACTTTCAAGGGAAAAGGAGGTGCAGGTTTTGCTTATTTCACTTCAGAAATGGGGATAAATTGGTTTTAATTTTTCATAAGAATGTTTAGAGTATTCCATTTGATCTTCTGCAGCAGGCAGTGATTACTGCACATGTGTGTTTCTGAATGCTAAATGATTGCAGTTACGCAGTAGTCCAGAAGTTGTTTTCTTAAACCAGAGTAAACCAACTAACCTCGACAGAAACACAGTAGTTTTCATTAGCTGTATTTACTTTCTCTGTTTATCTCTAAGTAATGAAACAAAATTGGAAAGAGGAAAAAAAGGAATTGTAAAATCTTGAAAATATTCAGTATGCAGATTGTTCATACATCTGATGTTCAAAAATTTTTATGCTGTCAATCACAGTAGCCATGTACCATTTTTTAACAAATTAGTGTTGTTACTTTGAAGTGTCATTTTCTGATCAGTACGCATTTGAATACAAGAACCCTGGAATTAACTAAATTAGATAACTGCTGATCTATCTTTTTTGTCTATTGTGAAATAATATACACTGCCCTTATTTATTTGTATGCATGTGCAGCTGAATTTTTGATATAATAAGAAATATTACTTAAATAGAACAGGCCATAAGCATGTCTATTGTAGTAAAAAAAAAAACAGACTTTTGTGGTGATATAAAAAATTCCTTTTGGGAAGTGGATCAGTGTTAGGTGCCAGACTGGTTATTACTGGGTTACAACCACGTTGTGAGGTTGTGTCTCTGTGAGTGTGTAGTGGGGTTGGGGGGGTGGAGGAATGGCTGGGACTGCAGTTCAGATGGCCATGGGAGCCACATGGCTGGGCTTCCAGTCAAAGAAGGCCTGCCTGATAACCCACCCTCACCACACCCCCTGGATCCTCTAATTGGGGGTGGCACCCCTCATTTGGGCTAAGAGGGCAGGGAGTGATCAGTGAACCAAAGCTCACACCTGGAGGGAGTGGCCACAGTGACCACGACAGATAAAGGCAGCGGTGCGAGGTATCCATTGTGGGCCCTGGCCTGTTCTCTTTGAAGATATCAATGTGTGACCTTCTTAGTAGTAACTATGTTTTTTCTCCCCTCTTTTTCTCTCTTTATTCTTTTTTTTTTTTTGTAATATTTTGTGAAGTTGCAAGTTTATCTCTGTAAAACCCTCTTTGCTAAAATGCTTATTTTCTCACCAAATTAGAAGAAATCTCTTAGAGTAAAATGTATAGTTATCCTCTGGACATTAATTCAAGGTCCCAAAGAACCAAGGGTTTTACAAGGGTTTGTGTAAACAAAATCTCTTGAAGTCTGAAATTAGGATGTAACACCCCGTAAAGTTGGAACAGTTTGTAACAATCACTTCTAAATACTCATGAGTCCTGTACTGTTTAACTTAACAAATATGTGTGTTCTTGCCAGATACTAACAATTTATACCATTTTATACCTGCTGATGATAAATATCTGATCACTTTCTTTAACCTGCAAATCTGATGTTTCAATATGTAACTTTCAATGCCGCCAATACAGAAAACTCAAGTGTACCTTGATCATAACTCAAGTATATCAAACTAGGCATGTTTCCAGATGATCTTGTAAATTCTGTGAGATTAGCTGTCTGATGGTCATGTCATTGAAGTCCTATCCTTCAAAATATTTTAAAATATTTCAATGAGATGAAATACTGTTAAATAAGAAGAGTAGATCGGGAATCAAATTAGTATTTTTCTCTACTCTAATTATTATACCATTACATCCAGATAATTTTTGAAGGATCGTTTTTTGCATTCATATAATTAGCTGATGAAGACTGTTCCTGGCTGCATTCAGAAAAATCAAATATCACAGTTGTCTTACTGTATATTTTCTCTTAATGTGCATGGTTTTTACAGCAAAAATTCCTCTTTTATTGTGAGGGATTATTTGTTTTGGGATTTTTTTGTTTGTGTATTTTTTCTTCCCTACACATGTGCAAGGTAAACACAGGCTGGATGGAAACTGTGACTATAAAACTGCATCTGTGGTGTAGCACTACATTGTCTTCAGAGAAAATTCTCCACACCTTGGACAAACTGCATGGATGTTTTGCTATATTTAATTACTTGTTGGGAAAAGCAACATTCATACATAAAACATATGTACAAATTCATCTGCACAAATGGTATACAAACTGCTCATATAGATATACATCATAAATGTGAATAACATCAGCTTTTGTGTCACAAAATCTCAAACAGGTAAAGATTTAAGGAAGCAAATTAGCAAGTTATTAACCAGACACATATCTACCTGTCTGCTTTTTCGTTAATGTTGTATTTTGAAATTATCATGCTCTACTTATAAATATTGTATCAGAAAAATATGTAGCTAAAGAAATTGGGAAAAGCCTGTAGACTTTATTGTTGGGCTAAAATTATTATAAAAGCTAATACTGCTATGAGTTTCTACCCAGTTTTGAATTTACATTGCACTGAAAGAAATTTAGCAGATTCGGAAGCAGAACTTTTTTTCAATTTTCTAACCTTCACCAGGTTAGAAAACTGTATTGTAGTTTTTGAAGTAACTGCAAGAAAAGATCTCAGACCATGGTTTTCAGTGTATGCTAATACACATGCATATTGGCATTATGTAATGAGCCAAAGAAATAAATTTAAGTGAGGAACTGGCATCCATTGAAGATATATTTTGAGCAGTAGTCTGAATTCAAATCCTGAATTTGAAATTTGCCCTTCAGTACATTGAGGTCAGCTTGCAAACTGCTTCCTATTCTCCTTGAAAAGGAAACGAAAAGATGTTCCTCTGATTAACAAGCATCCTTCAGTGTGTCTATTTCTCTATGTAACACAAGATCAGATGTGTCCATGATGTGTATAGGAGGGGTTAAGATGGAAAAAACGTCTTACAGTTTTACTGAGCCATATACAAATACTTCATGTAAAGCTTATTTTAAACTCTAGATTATTTAAGTCAAAATACCACATGTACTAAATGAAAATGTCAGACTTTTTGCAGTATTAAGAATTAAAAGCTAAGTAAAGATGATAACATGCTTTTTCCTTCTGTGAACACATATCAGGCTGCATTTATGAAATGACCTGTGTGCATGGGTGTATGTGACATGTGCATTTGTTCTTCAGAAGAAAATGAAGAAGCTAAAGAAACAGTACATTGTTAGCAGGATTTTGTCACAGTTGCTGAATGATTGAAGTAAAGAAAGTGGATTCCACCTTCTCAAAAAAGTGTCACAAATACATACCAAGCAGGATGTGAGCACAATAAAATTTGACATGATAAAATTGGTTCTGGGAATGTATTCTTGCTGATTGAGAAAGCCCAAAAAGAAAAGCCTTAGATGTGAATATAACAATGAAGATATGAATTTAAAATAAATACAATGAATTGTAAAAGCAGCTGTCTGCCACTGATTTGACTTAGATCTCTGCTTTAGTGTCCACAGGAACCTTGACAATATTTTTATGACTTCAGTATTGAAATACTTGGAATGAAGTGTAAAAACTCATTTTCACAGCGCTAATCCCACAATTATGGGAAAAAACAGCATGCAGTTTGAGCTTTGACTGTACTGCACGTGTACATGTTACATCAGTCATTGAGAGCTGCTCTTAGAAATGTTATTTTGTTATTCATGATCTGTTTTATTGAAATTCAATGTCCCTTTTCTCCTAATTTAAAGTTACTTATCCAAATGCTGGATAACTTCATTGATTCTAATCTCAAGCTCTGACTGGGATCTTCTTAACCTGGCATCTTGCTTCAGGTGTTAAGCACTAGAGGTATAAGATTTAATTTCTTATGCAAACACTGTCCAAACTGTAGCAGATTTAATGTAATCCTTGGATACCATTAACTTTGAGTAACTAAACCACATTAGTTCCCTAAACACTTATTACAAATAATAATAGGGTCTGATATTGGACAAATTCTCAAGACGAGTGAGGTAATTTTCATTACCAGCACCAGTGAACTAAGTGGGAATGGCCCGTGAAATTCACAATCATGTCACAGTCAGTATAAAACCTGACCTTTGTAAATGAAGTGGGTTTTTCTTAAGTCTATGGTTAATATTCAGGAGCTGGTTAAAAAAACTTGTGGACTGGCACTGAGCTGCCTATATAATTTTGTGATTCATCATTGGAGTATCACCATGTTCAAAACACTGCTTTTGAATAATTTTTCTGTACTCTGTGTTAAGCATGTGTCATCTTCTTCAGCTTTTTTCAGATGCAGTATTTTCAGAAAAAAACTTAATAGCTAAGAACTGCTAGGCAATTTAAAAATGTCTGTGGGGAGACAGTATCAAAGACACAGCAAGCTCTAAAATTAACATCAAATTTATTACAACCAAAAGAAAAACTTTCACCTACTACTGCTTTTACAGCTGCAAACCTTTACATTTAGAACACTTTCTGTATCTCATGGCTATGTTGTTCACAGCTTTTCCTGAAACTTTGTTTTTTTTCCCATGGAAGTAAGTGATTATTAATAGGAGATTGAAAAAAAAGAAGTCATTTAAGTGAGCGTATCCATTGAAGTCTGGTTGGATGTTGAATCAGAAGCTGCTGGCTAATGGGTTTTTGTGCCTCAGCAATAATTGAAACTCACCATTACTATGTTATGCAAGACTGCAAATGATGGTTCCATTTAATGAATTATAGAATAATCCAGTCTTGTCATCACTTAGTTATGTTCTTATTCAAAATGCTACAATGAATGCAAAAGCAAACATTCAGAATTCCTATTGTCAATCATCTGGGAGTATTTATCAGAGCAAAAAGAGAACATTTAAATAATTTTTGGACAGTTGTCAAATGTCATTCATTTAGTTCTTTCATAGTTAATCACAAGCTCTAAAAAGTTCTTTACTCAGAAAAAAACCCCTGATTATGGATCTTGTGACTATGAATACAACTTTAATTATTGCACGAAAGATTAAACCCAGAAAAGATCTTTGTTTCAAAATAGCTGAAAAAAGCTGCAACAACCACCTCTACGCACTCCCTTTTTACAACTCAACACTGCTACATGGGTTGTTTCTTTTTTTCAGATTCCTTCTGTTTAGCATCTCTATTGAGGCATTTTGCTTTTATAGTAACAACTCATCTTTAAGACAGTCTAGAAAAGTTCTTTAGTAGTCTGGTGTTAACAAAAGTAAAGCTGTTTTCACAGCACAGTCTCTGTCTTACAAAGGCACAAAGGTGGCCCAGTAGGGTTCCCAGGAAAATAGACAGTATAAGTTGATTCTGACTTCTGGTTATCAGAGTAAGAGAGCTGATACAAAATACTGAAAGAAAGGTTTATGATTCTTCCAGAGGAATAAAATGAGAAAAGGGTCTGGATTCAGATAAATGCATATTAAGTACAACCCAAAACTGGTGTTCAGTATTTCAGTGCTAAATGGACAAACCTGGACATAATCCGATGGGTGATTGTAGAAGATTAAAGACTAAAATTAACAACAAGGCAAAGGACAAAGGTTTAGATTTTGATGCAAGAATGCATCAAATATAAAAATATTAGTAGCTATAAGTTTCCTCTGGTAGCTATGTCCAGAAGGTGGTCCCGTGCTGTAATGGTGAGCACTCCGGACTCTGGATCATGAGGTCGTGAGTTCGAGTCTCAGTGGAGACTGTACCGGGCTGTTCCCTGCCATCCGATCCTGTCAGATCTCGGATGTTCAGCAGAGTGTCAGCCCCGATTAGTACCGGGTGCGGTAGACAGTCCCGAGGACTTCACTGTCACTGTCCAAGCTCGCTCGGCTGTGGCAGATGGACCTCAGGACTGAAACGGTGGGGCCAGTTCTGCGCATGCTGAGCCTCACCTAAAAAATCCACTGTGCAGGCTGGAAGGGCACATCCATGTGGGGAGAGCCCTGTCCAAATCTTCGTTCGCAAAGTTTGGCCATACACATACACGTGTCCAGAAGGTCTGTATTTTTATCACCACATGCCCCTTACTTTTCTCTTTCTATTTTCATTTTAAAAGCAATTTGAAATACTTATTATGTCCTTAGTGGGTGACACCTATTGCATTTAGATGTGATGCTTATGTGAATCATATTTCTTTAAGTTCTTTCATTTTCAGTGAAGTGTGAAAATCCAAGTAAATTCATTGAAACTAGAAAAAGCATGCATGTTTGGAAGAGTGTTTTCAATCACATTCTCCATAATACTATTCTCTTTGGAGGCTGAAGAGAGTGGCTTGCCTTGTGCTGTGCCGGGTTGGGTAAATTTTTGTACTTCCATTACTTTTTATCACAAAATATTTTTCTGACGCAGTGCAAAAGACTCACATAAAAAAGAGATGGTAAATGTCCCTTTATTTTCACCATAGGAAATTTCTGTGTGGTTTTGACTAGAACAACAACAACAAAAAAATTGGTTACTGTTAGTAAGGATTATAGCGAATTGCTTATATGCTGAAACAAGAAAGAAATGGGACAATAATTTCTGACTGTACACACAGAACACAACAAAAAGATTAAAAAAATTATCCCTATAGATCACTTTTGAATAAACAACATAAAGTAATTAATAATCTACAGGGGAGATGTTCAAAATCACTAAAGTACCCAGAAAACCATTTGAACTGAAAGTTAATGGCATATCTTCTCATAAATCTCTTGGATGTTTTTGAATATTCAGTTTCCACATGAATACATTGCAAATTATGCTGTTGGAATACCTGGAAAGATCTGTGTGTTTTCTGTTTCTCACTTTAGTGCTCAGTAATTACTGTGGTTAACATTTGCCTTCCAAAAATGCGTACACTTTAAAAATCAGTTAAATCAGTTTATTATTTTTGTCTTGTCCTTCTTTGATCAACATGTAGATCTAATGTTCTGGACATATCTTGAAATTATCTGTAGGAGATTTTTTTCCTGATGAGATTCTGAGTTCTGTTTATCTTGGCTGTATTCTGTGCTAATAAGAGAGATTATTCTAGTCATATTTTATATTCTTTATGAAATGCCACTCAAGATGAGTGTCTCAAAGCTACAGATTCAGCCATCAACAATGTATCTTCTCAAACAGAAAAAATATCTTAAGTTTGTGAGGATATTAGTCTTGGGTACATGTAGATTACTTCTCTAACTAGACAACATATTGGAGCTCTCAATTTTCAGCAAAGCAGATACCTATTTGATGCCTGTTAGGTTTATGGTTTCCAATGTTTTACGAGTTTTTACGTATTTCCAATGGCTACATATTAGGCTTGTATCAGGGAACTCTAGGGTTAATAGCTTCCTTTTTCTCATTCTGTATGATTTTGGTCTATGTTGCTGTGTAAGAAGAACTTCTGTGATGACTCCAGTTGCCTAGTGATGTATTAGTATTAGTCTGAAGTCATGTCAGGTGGCCTAAGTTACTTTAGCAAGGAATGGTCCCCCTTGCCTCGATTGTAATACTCAAGGGATTAATAATTTCGATCTACGTGATACCTTACACAGAGATTTCGTTCAAGAAAAGTCAATGCTGAAATATGAACTAGACACTCAGCTCTTCAGACTGCCTGATTTAACTGTTTAATCAGCCTTCCCATACATTTGTTAAGTGGCCTGCTGATTATGTGATGTGATAGACTTGAACTGTCTATTCATCTGAATATTTAAGAGTGAAGGTTTTATACCTTCACTCATAAAACTTGTAAAATATTGAAAACCATAAACTTAATAGGTATCAGATAGGTATCTGCTTTGCTGAAAACTGAGAGCTCCAATATGTTGCCTAGTTAGAGAAGTAATCTACACGTACCCAAGAATAATATCCTCAGAAACTTAATATATTGGTTTTGAAACTCTTCCTCAGTAAATACCATTTTTTAAAAATGTGTTTCCTTTTCTATGCCCCCTCTATGTCTTCTCAGCTAGATCTGTTTTGAAATACATAATTAAGTGCCTGGTGTAGCTCATGTTTCTGAATGTAACAAATTCAAGCACAAACATAGTTATGTCTTCTGTGTCAAAGTTCTCTGTCAGAAAATCCATTGCTGCAATTTCTTAGTCTCTGGAATTTGACATACACACCAAAATGGAAAACAGATAATTAAAATTATTTAATTTGGCTTCACTGGCTTTGTTAGTCACAGGTAGATCATTCAGTGAAGTCTGTGAAATTAATTTTCTAATAAATATACCTTACAGTAGTCTACATAAATGTGAATATTTCAATAGAAATAGAAAAAACTTGAAGAGCAAAGTATGGGCAGCAGTTTCTTGTGGGTAGTTTTGTTAGTGTAAAGACTAGAATTAAAATTTGCAGTCATATAGTCCTTCAAGTAGCTTGACTTTGATAGTAAATGAATGCAGGCTCACATAACGGTTTAATGTCACTATTGATTAAGCAGTGATTATGAGTTCCACATAAACTGCAGTAATGGTCCAGTAACATGACAATGCGGGGGTTTTTTTGTTTTGTTTTTTTGTTTGTTTGTTTGTTTGTTTTGTTTTGTTTTCGTTTGGTTTGGGTTTTTTTAAGTTCAGTATAATGATGTGAAGTGGAGTTTCTTTTTGGCTAATACAGTGATTTCACTGGCAATCATAAGACATATAATTAAAGAATATCAAAGGAATAAAGTTTCTCTGTGCCAGATGTAATGTTATCTATGAGTCCTCAAACAAAGACAAAATGAAACCTTGAAAATTACACACCAAAAAGGGAACTTCATTAAAGACTCAATCTGATGTTGTGTGTCATTATGTTCGTTCTTTCTTACCGTTATAATACCTTGGTAATGTGAAATACTCCTGCTCAGGTTCTGGCACCCATTCTCTCTGTTGGGCTGCAATTAACTTTACAAAGCCTTTGTCAGATGTTTGTTGAGTTTACCATTTCTATTACATATTATCAGGTAATACATATCAAATGTATATGTGCAGTACTCATGAAAAGGCTGATAGTTTGGATGAGCAGAGACCTATGCCCAAAGAAAACTTGCGTCAGTTTGAAATAAAGGCTTGGCTCTCTGTGGACAAGCACTGTAACAGAACAGGTCTAAAACTAAAACAGAAAGAAATGAAGCTTCTAAAAGACTACATTTACACTTTCATTTGCAAAGGGCACACTATAAAAAGCAAGGCTTTAATACTGCAAAACAAAATACTTAGCAATAAGGAGATATTAGCCAGCAACTTCTGTAACAACAATATAATGATCTTTGATTCTTGATTCCGCCTTCAGGTACTGGTTTTTTTTTTTTCTGCTAAATTCTTGCATCATGAGAAAGATGTTCAATATTTATTTTGTTCACCATTATTCACTATGTGCCTTTACTTATTTGTTGTGTATCATATGAATTCTTAACTTTATTAGTGTTAAAGTTTCAAACACAGGAAGGTGGTGTTGGGAGGAGCCTCTCTGAGAATTTTTCTCACCATACCAAAACAAAAGGTTTAGGCTTGGAAGGCCAGGACTAAGGACAAAAGATGGCTGACGACTTTCAGATTCAAGCTGAATGGTGGGGTGAAGGTGAGAAAACAGAACCCCAGCACCTGGGGATGGGGAGAGGTTTTTCTTTCTTTTCTTGACTTTTTTCTTTTTTTTTTTCTTTTCTTGACTTTTTTTTTTCGGGAGGGTTGGGGGGTGGGGGGTGGTTCTTTGGGCAGCAGCAGAAAAAGAGCCACTGCTTGCTGGTGAGAGCTCTTTTTTCTGGCTCTGCTCTTTGCATTTCCCCCTCCATCTCTGGGCACCCTGAGCTTCAGAGAGAGAGAGAGAGAGACAGAGACAGAGACAGAGACAGAGAGACAGAGTCAGAGAAAGAAAGAGAAAGAGAGAGAATAAGAGAGAAGAGAGGAGAGACACAGCTGCTTCAGGACACACTGCAGACCCTTTTTTTTTCTTTCCTGGGGCCCGACTTGGACTGCAAGCAGATTCCTGGGAATTATCACCATTCTTTCACTCCCAGCTTTTCCTTCTTCGTTTGGAACAAAGGACAAGGGGGAGAGAGAGAGGGAGTCCATGTGAGTGTTCATCCCTTGTCTGTGCCTTGCTGGGAAAAGACTAAGAATTCACCTTGCAGCCAGCTAAGGTGTGACACTGACAATGTCCATAATATAACTGCTCCAGAAGGAGCCTACTGTTTGGGGGTTGTTCTCTTTTGTTTTTACTTTTGGTGCTGGGGGAGTAGTTTGCTCTGGTCTGTTTACAGTATATATAGCAGTTAAGAACAGTTATCCTTTTTTATATCCATTTTCTAATTAGAGTTCCTTTTTCTTAAATTTAATAAGGAGTGATGTGATTATTGTGGAGGAATCCTCTCCTCTGTTTCTTTGGTAAACATTTTGGTTTTTCCCTCAAACTAAGACAGTTAGTTCCCTTCTTTGGTTGTTGGGTTTCGTTGGTTTTGTTAGCTTTTTTGGTTTATGTTTGTCTTTCTTTGTGTTTTTCATGTATCTATCTGTCATCTACCAATCTATCTATCTATCATCTATTCTCTCTTTCTTTCTTTCTTTCTTTCTTTCTTTCTTTCTTTCTTTCTTTCTTTCTTTCTTTCTTTCTTTCTTTCTTTCTTTCTTTCTTTCTTTCTTTCTTTCTTTCTTTCTTTCTTTCTTTCA
>JAJPCS010000369.1:582269-602285 GCA_021164005.1 Willisornis vidua nigrigula
TTCTTTCTTTCTTTCTTTCTTTCTTTCTTTCTTTCTTTCTTTCTTTCTTTCTTTCTTTCTTTCTTTCTTTCTTTCTTTCTTTCTTTCTTTCTTTCTTTCTTTCTTTCTTTCTTTCTTTCTTTCTCTCTCTCTCTCTCTCTCTCTCTCTCTCTCTCTCTCTCTTTCTTTCTTTCTTTCTTTCTTTCTTTCTTTCTTTCTTTCTTTCTTTCTTTCTTTCTTTCTCTCTTTCTTTCTTTCTCTCTCTCTTTCTTTCTTTCTTTCTTTCTTTCTTTCTTTCTTTCTTTCTTTCTTTCTTTCTTTCTTTCTTTCTTTCTTTCTTTCTTTCTTTCTTTCTTTCTTTTCCATCCATCCATCCATCCATCCATCCATCCATCCATCCATCCATCCATCCATCCATCCTTCTATCTGTCTGTTGTTTTTGCTGTTATTGTTTTCTCCAGGGCGCTTATCAACGTAGTCTCTGATTCCTTAACAAACAGTAATGAACTCATCTTCCCAATGCTCCTTTGAAAGTAAAACTGGTAGGTCTCAATTTTTTCCTGATCAAGAATCCTAATTCAGTGAAAGAAAAAGTAACACTTTCAAAATAACACTTGTCAGGAATGCCAGACAGTTCAATGCTGGGTACCAAATCCGAGGGCTTTCATATGTATGTGCTAAATTTTAAGTACTTTTTAGTGCTGGACATATGGGATTTAAGGTGATGAAGGGCTAGCTAAAACAGAAAGATGACACTATCTTTAGCATCGGCCCTGTCCTGCTTACTTTAAGGGTGAATGGAATTTCTTTGAAACCCTCTCTTGAACTGAATGCAGTGAGCTTGCAAGATGGAGATGGAGATGGAAAAAAGGTCTGTAAAAGAACCCAGTCATGTCTACACTACATCATTGTGTGTAGATATCATCAAGTGATAGATCTTATAGCCAAAATGAAATAGGAAGAAAGTTTCCCACTGCCTATGTTCTGTTCAACAAAATGAAGAAGCACCTTTGTAAAAATAGAACTGAGCTTTTTAATAGCTCTTGCTGTGCTAGTATGCATGTATACACAAAGCTAATGCAGAGTAAATGCTAAACAAATACCTTTAACATCTCGAGTTTTCACTGTACTACACATCTAATATAACATTTTCTTAGAGTACTTTTTTTGACTAATTTTGGGCTCCCTGAAAGAATTCTCGCAGTGTAGCGTGTTCCATACTTTCATTTTAGAGTTCACCCTATGCAATTCTTATCTGTAGGCAAAGGGAATCTCTGTTCAATTACTTCTAATTGCTTCCAAATTCCTGCTTTGAGGTAGTAAATATCTCTGTTTGCTCACTTCTTTTTACATAACCATCCTGCTTACAAAAGCAGTAAGATTATTTTTCATATCTTTAGCATACCACTAATATATCTTTTCCAGAATAGAGTGTGTGTTTGATGTCTAAAATCATGCAAAAGCTTTCAAAACAACATCATTGGAGATACATAGATAAAGTAGTTCCTTTATTAGAAGCTTCTAAGGTGCACACTAAGAGTATGTGCCAGCACATCAGCCAGATGTTAGTTTTTATAACTTTCAGTAATTATCATACTCAACAATAACACCCAACCTGTGACACTAATCTCTCCTGGTGCCGACCCTCAGAACTCCTCAGAATTCGTTAGAACTTCCCTTTGGAGTCCCTCCAAGGGCTCTGAGCTTACTCTCCTGTTTTGACTACAAGTTATTCTATTGTCTCAGTTGGAGTCCTTGAAGGTGTTCTTCGAAACAATGTGTCCTTGATAATGTTTGTCTAACAGAATTTCAGAAATCTTCAGTAACTTATATACACCAAATGTTCAGTGAGAAAATGTTCAGTAACTTATATACACCATCTAAAATATGAGAAACTTAGGGAAACTCATTTAACTTATATAAGTCTACGAAAATCCATAAACTACACATTCAAATCCCTAAGCATCATGTGAATAACCATGGTCATTTTCCTAGCTCTAAGTACAGCAGTCCCGAACTGGACTGCTTATGTTTGCGAGAACAGCTAAGTTCATGTAAATAAAGACCTGGTGGCACTTTGATTTATGATGATATATCTGTTGTTCATAAATATTATTTCTGTAATTCACACAGGAATAACAATGAAACTCTTTTTCTGTAGGATTTCTTTCATTTCCAGCCATGTAAATATATTGATTTGGTCTACAAGCCCAGGGTGCATATGTCTGGATGAGACAAGCAAAGAAGAAGTAGTTGCTTTGGAACTAGAAATTGACAAAGTTTCCAAATTTACAAAATACCAATTGAGATGAAGTGCTGATAACATCCACTTCTTTTTTCCCCTGCTTTGGTAACTTTTCATTTACATAATTTATTAAGTTTTGGTAGATCAAGTAGTTGTTTTGATGATAGGCACAGAAAATAAACAAAGGAAAGCAATGCAAAGCCAATCTGCTTTTTAACTGGTTGGTCCTGTGCAAGTACTGGTACATGGGGCTATTCCTCCCAGGTGCAAGACTTTACATTTCCTTTTGTTAAACTACCTGAGATTCCTCTTTGCCCAGTTCTCCAGCCTGTCCAGTTACCTTGGAACAGCAGGACAACCCTCTGGTGTAGCCATCACTCTTCCTATTTCTTTGTCATCTATGAACTTTCTGAGAGTACACACTGTCCAACACTCAGGTCATTGACAATGACATTGGACAGTATTGACACAGGTATTGACCATGGGGTGCTCACTTACAACTGGACTTACTGCTGCTGATTACAGCTCTCTGGGCCTGGCGGTTCAGCCAGATTTGCATCCACCACTCTGATCACTTGTCTGAACTTTGCTTTGCCAGATTATCGATGAGGATGTAACGGAAGACAGTGTCAAAAGACTTCCTAAAGCTGAGGCAGTTAACATGCTTTTTGCCCTTATCCACCCAGCTCTACATCTTCTTTTAGGATTCTGTAAATTTGGTTAAACCTGATTTCCTCCTTATATATCTATGCTGATTACTCTCAATCATCTCTTGCCATTCATACATATGGAAAGTTTTTTCAGGATTAGTTGCTCCATCACCTTCCTAGAAACTACTGTGTGGCTCGTCTAGTGTTCCTGAGACCTTCCTTCTTTGCACTTCTTGAAGACAGCAGTCTTCAATCCTTCAGGCTCCCTTCCAGCATTCAGAGACCTCTGTCAATTGACATGATCTTTCAAACAGAATTGAGGGTGGCCTCTCAGGTAATCAGCTCCCTCAACACTCATGAACATGCCCCATCAGGGCCATGGACTTGTGCATGTTGTTTGCTTAAGTGTTCTCTAACGTGATCCTTCTCTGCTGAAGGTATGTCTGCCTTCCAGACATTTGCTCTGGTCTCAGGGCCTATGGATACATCCAGCCTGATCTTACTGGTTATGATTGAGGCAAAGAAGGCATTGAGAACCTTGACCTTTTTCATGTTCTTTGCCACCAGGTGCCCAGCCCCACTCAGCAACAGGTCCAAGGTTTTCTTTGTCTTCCTACTTGTTTATATTCTTGCAGTGTCCTTCCTCATTGCCTTTGATAGCCCTTGCCAGAGTCAACTGCAGGTGTTTACTGGTTTTCCTGTACTCATTCCTGCAAGACTGAATAGCATCACTTCCTCTGGATTATCTGCCTTTCCTTCAACCTCTTTTACACTTCCCTTTTGTATCAGTTCAATCAGGAGGTCCTTGCTTTTTCATGCAGACCTCCTGTCACCTCTTTTATTTCCTACTTGTTGGGATGGACCATTTTAAGACCGAAGAAAGTTACCAACCACCTTTCCCGAACTCTTCTCTCTAGGGCACTATCCTATGATATGGAAGATCTCTGAAGAAAGTAAAGTCTCTTTTCCTGAAATTCAGGATGTGATCCTGCTTTTTGCCCTGCTCTCTCAACTCTAGACCCTGAACTTCACCATTTCATAGTCTCTACAGCTAAGAGTGCTCAGAACTTTTGCATTCCTAGATAGTTTTTTCTTTTTTCTAAGTGTGAATTCCACTTTTAAATATTACCTCCTTGATTGCCTGTGCCAGAAAGTTTTTCTCAGTGCACTTCAGAAATGTCTTAAATTGTTTTGCCCTGCTGAGTTGCCTTTCCAGCAAAAATTATAGTGATTGAAGTTCAGCTTGTAAACTGGGGCCTGTGAATGTGAAGATTCTTCCACATATTTCAGGAAGGCCTCATCTTCCTGCCAGGACCTCTGTGTCAGATAGCACCACAACAACATCTGTACTGGTCTGTTTGTTAATTTTGAACTGTATGCTCTTGACTGGTGTCACAGTCTGGTCAGAGCCGGACTTGTGATGTGGTTCTTTTAATCATTTACTTGAAGGCAAGATTAAGATACACAATACCAGATGTTGGAGCTTAAACAGGCAATTTGCTTTATTTTAACAGTAAATGCAAACAAAGGGGAAAAGCAGGGTGGAGAGAGGGAGGTAGGAAAAAGTGAAAGGCTAAGTAAAAAGTACAGAAGAGTTACCACAGTGAGAAGCTGCAAACTCTTAGGCAGCCTGTGGGCAGGATGCCTCCTGAGAGGCGGTAATCAAGAGATTGGAGAGGAAGTGGGTGGTCTTTGGCAACTGAGAGAAAAAGCGGGACTCAGTGAGGCAGGCAGGAATGAAGGTAGGCAGGAGGCAACAGACAGGTGGGACACGGGAAGTGGAAGACCAGCAGGACGCAGGCAGGCAGGATGGATTGATAAGGAGCAGGGCAAGAAGTCAGCACAGGACCCTGGGCTGCACCAAACTGGACTGGACCAGGTCGGCCCAAGGTAGGGTGAAGGCAGGACGGAGTGGTGAGGAGTGGAAACAGCAGTCTGGACGGAACCTTGGGCTGACCTGAGCTGGACTGGCCACTTGGCAACTCTGGGCTTTGCCTTAAATGTCCTCTGTTGGACACCCACCGGATAGCTTGGTTCCAGGCAAACTTTTCCATGGTACCGATTGGTCAGGCTGGTGGTATCCAGGTTGGGTTTGCTCTAAGTTTCCTGCCATGGCGGGAAAACGTGGCAGTTTTTATGTGTTTTTTTGTTGTCAGTCACTCTCTGGGGTCCCTCAAGATGTCTGGGAGAGGCCTAAAATGTCCCCTGGATTGGCGAAGGCAGCAGTGCACAGAGCTGAGCTCGCTGCAAAGAGCTATGTGCAAACTCAGTTCCCGCCATTTCTGTACGGTGTTGGACTCTGGGGGGGCTCCAAGGGTTCTCTAAGGAGCGTAGCTTGCATTTTGTAAGTGCTTCAACTGCTAAAAATAGTAGCTTGGTTGATGAAAAATGGCTGGCTGCCACTTCTATGAATTTGAAGCAGCTAAAACAAGCATTTGCCTGAGGCGAATAGAGAAGCAGTCGGTTTAATTAGCTCATTAGCGGCTAAGGGGGCTATTGAAAACTGACTGAATAGATCATTGGAGGCCAATAATCTATAGAACCTGGCAATGTTAAAACAAACTGGCTAGTTAGAGACAAAGTAGTCTCTTACAACTGGCTCCTGAATAGTCCCAAGGATAGTATATGCTCCATGCACTTCTATGCCTTCCACTACTCTCTCACATGCAGTGTAATACATGTGCTTTTTCTTCACGGTGTGTGCTTCCTAAAGTGACTGCACCCATTTGTTGCAACTCTCCAGCCATGTAAGCCATCCCACAATACCTCTTCAGTCCCAAGGAGGCCACAGTGCTGTAACTGCACATATGTAGACTTCTGCTTTAATTTCCCATGCTATATGCATTAGGGTAGAGGCACTCAGAGTGGGTAAGCAAGTTAACTGATTCCCCAGAAAAGGCTTGACAGTTTTGAACATTTGTATTAATTTCTTTCAGGAAAGAATACTGCATTTAAAGAAGCCTAGGATTCTCAGCACAACTCTGTCTTTCGGAGTTCAGCTTTAGATAATAACTTACATCTTCTTTCATACACCATATGAGTTATATAGACTTTACTCAGACAATGAAATAGTCACAGTATTTTAAAAACTGGAAAGGTTCCAGAAGCAGGAATGCTATTAGATAGCATTCATCTCCTGGTATGTATTTGATTTTAACTGTTATTTTCATTGAGATGAGACATCTGATCATGGTTGTTCTAAACAATAGTGCACTAAAATTTTCTGACTCTCACATCTAGTGATTAGTTGCAGTTTACTAACTTTCAGCACTGTACATTTTTTGAGTCAATATAAACTATGTGAGGTGTGAGTAATTCTGACATACATGAGTACCGATGGAAGACTGTGTGTCAGATTACTTAGCAAGTTTTTAAATTAAATATGAAAGACAAAATACAGATAAACATTAGAACCATGTAAGCCTCTATTTTACACACACACACCCTCCTCCACCCCCTCCTTTTCTTTTTTCTCTTTTCCCCTGATTTTAGCAGCAGGTCAAAGATGAAACTCAAATTTCTGAAATGAGTGGAAAATTTCACTTTAAATTTATAGATTTGAAAAATAAACAATTTGGATGTGGTTATAGCTACTTTTTTCTACTTGAAACCTCTAGAGATTTCAGAGGCTAAACTGATGAGCTGAAACATTATTACTCAGATAATCAAATTCTGACATCCTCTCTTGTAGTCAGTGCACAATTTTTGGGAAGGGTTGTATGACTTCAGAATTTGATTATACACAAGGATCAAAGACCCTTGATTCAATGTATTCTTTGTCTACATTTATTTATTCAATAAAATGAAAGTCACTATTGAATCAATTCAGTAGTTCAATATATAATTAAAAAATACTTAGAATACTTCCTGTGCACCTTGTAATTCTGAGTCCCTTAACAATCAACATCAAGTAGCAGATACTTCAACTGATGAGTTTGTTCTGGTATTTTCTGTTTTAGAAATGATAAGTTGTTTTGTATTTTGAATTCTGGATAATCTTACGCACTGGGAGAATTGCAGAAAGCATGGTGCTTGAGGAACTATGTCTATTCTGTTTGGCTGCATATTTAGGAAATCTGTGCTATTATTGTGCAACCTGTAGCTTACAAGATCTTTGGGAAAAGTAAACTGTGTATGGATTCAAGGGTGGGTAGAGTGTAGTGATCTAACTTGAAGGCTGTTTCACATTGAGGAGTGACACATCATAGTTAACCTTTCTTCACAGAGGAGATGAGTGCAGCATGACATAGAAAAATCCATTCAGCAGATGTAGGAATATGGGGTTATCACAATCTGAAGGGTGAAAATTGTTTACTCACTATATTCCTCTTTTTACTTTTATCTTATTATCAACTAAGTCCTTTGTTGTTGAGCCTGACAGTTATTTTCTATGTCTCTCCCTCTCTGTCCTCTCCTCCTCCTCCACCAGTGCAAGACACCTTTTTTTACTTTTTTCATAAAAGAAGTAAAGTTGAAAAATTGTTTGCTAAATAATAAAATTATGATTAAATGGTATGATTTAAAATTCTTTTTTATCTGATTAAATACAAATACTTAATAGTGCAAAATACTGGTACTGAACTTGAAAAAGAAGTATGACATTTGATATACTGAAGGAAGTAATTGTATGTTCACATAATTCATTAAATTTTTGAATATGCTGGAGTTTATTGATTGGCTGAATGAATCAAATTACAAACAGTGAAAGTAATAGCAGTATACTGTATTCTATACTTTTTGAGCAATAATTTGATATTTCAACAGTATATAACAAGATTTTAATTTCTTTAGTAATAATATGGTTAATTATTCCCATTGTATTTATTAAGTGAGATATGGTCATGTGTATAATCCTAAACAGAGTGCTAATAAAAAGCCTGTTCATCACTTACATATAAAATTGAACTGGAACAGCTTTTCCATGCAGTTTTAAGTCTTGTCCCATCCCCATCCTGATTCTTGACTTAAGCAGATTTTTAAAAATGCTTTGTGAAATCCCCACGTTTGTCCTGTCTTTAGAGTAAGTAATAAAGCTTCAGAAGATTTAGGATCAAGTGTTTGCAGTATAAGGCAGTTTGAAGGTATCTTGACTTCCATGTCTTATATTCAGTATCTGTAGTCCAGAGAATGCTTAATTATTTTTTCCTTCTCTTGCATATGAGAAAACACATTGGTTTTATGTGTAAGCAGAATTAAAGTAATATGGAATTCTGGAGTTACCTGCTTTCTTTTTGTTGCTTTAGCAGCTTTACCAGGGCAATAAAATTTCTTTCTCTATTCCAAGTTATCTCTGCTTGTGAATATTCAGGTGGTTTTTCCAGTGTATGAATATTTCATGTAGTTTAATTTCAGTGACAGAAAACTGATTTTATTTCCTACAGATGAAGTGAAACACTTCTTTGATTTCTAGAAGGTGATGTAGTTTGAGATTTCTATTGTAATAATAGGGCCATTAAGGGTAGACTTTTATGCTGATTCATCCTTTATGTCTACTTTATATGTGCATTTTGTCCTGCTGTTCTTACATCTCTCCAAAGAGGAAACAACAAGGAAGCATATAAAGGAATATACAAAAGTATAACAAAAGAAAATTCAATATAATTGATTAGAAATATTTGGGGTTTTTATCCTACATAAAAATAGTATCTGCAAATTCATGTTGCACAGCATTGCATTTTTTCTTTAATAATTTTAGTGCCATATAATAAATAGTTTTAAAAGGGGTATTTTCTAGACAATGCAATTTTTCATCAGACTACCTTAATTTTCCACTTCTTATGTGATAGTAAAGATTAAGAAAAAGCTAATCACTCATCATGAATGATAGACTTGTGAAGTTAATGTTATTAGAACAATTAAGTTCTTTGATCCGGACTAGAACATGATAAGAAAATAATTAGATAGATTTGCTATGCATAAAGAACATAAAAATATTTGTATATGATTCCAAGAAGGCAAACATTAATTGGAAGCAAAGTATAGCCTTGGGGTATTGCAAAAAGGCTCTGATTTCAAGCAGATTATGTGCTTGCTTTCTTCTATACTGCCACTTTTCCTTTAATAATTGAAATATAATGCTTTTAAAGGCTATCAACTTTTTAGCTTTTTAAGACTAATGATTTTTGAACTTTTAGAGACTAGTAACTCACAGGATACTTCAGTACACAGCTGTTTAAACATGTCATGCAATGTGTGAACACATTTGAGTACAAATTGTTATAGTAGTTGGGATCACATCAGGTTGGTGACCTGTCTCTAGTGGAGTTCTGCAGTGCTCCATCTTAATTTCTGTGCTCTTCGGCATCTTCGTAAATCACTTGGATGCTAGACTTGAAGGTATATTAAGTAAGGTTGCTGACAATACTAAATTGTGAAGAGCTGTTAACTCTGTTGAAGGCAGGGAGGCCCTGCAGAGAGACCTTGACAAATTAGAGGACTGGGCAACTAGTATTGATATGACATTAGAGAAGGATGAGCTTTGGATGAGCTTTGGATGGAGCTACTCTGGATGTATGTACCAGCTGGGGAAGGACACACTGAAGAGCCGCCCCTCAGAAAGGGTCCTAGGGATCCTGGTTGATGGCAAGTTGAATATTAGTCAGCAGTACCCTGGCAGCCAGGACAGCCAACCATGTCGTATGGTATGGTTGGAAAGCATCGCCAGATGGTGGAGGGAGGGGATAGTCCCACTCTGCTCTGCACTGGGGCAGCCTCACCTCAAGTCCTGTTTTGGACACCACAATGTAAGGACATAAAGCTATTAGGGAGCATTGAAATGAGGTCTGTGAAGATGGTGAAGGGCCCTGGTGGGACGTCTTACGAGGAACCACTGAGGTTACTTAGCTTGGAGAAGAGGAGACTGAGGGGACATTTCTTTGTGATCTTCAGGTTTTTAACAAGGGGAAGTGAAAGGCCAGGCACTTATTTCTTCTCTCTGGTGTCCAGTGAGAGAACCTGAGGGATTGTCATGAAGCTGTGTCAGGGATGTTTAGGCTGGGTATTAGGAAAAGATTCTTTACCCAGTGTGGGTGGCCAGGCACTGAACAGGCTCCTCAGGGGAGAGTTTACAGATCACCAGAGTTCAAGAAGTGTTTGGACAGCACTCGTTGACACATGGTGTGCTTCTCTGGGTTGTTCTGTGCAGGGCCAGGATCTAAATTAGACCCTCCAACTCAGTATGGGTTTGTTTTATTTTCTGTAGTTCTGTATTTGGTTATTCAACTGTGGGGTTGCTACACTTTGGAAATACCCCATTTGGGTCTAAAGTTGACTAATAATCTCAGTGTTCTGGAGTTTTAGATGAAAATATCCTCTCTGTTATTTGATATTATTCATCTATTTCATCTGTTTTCAAATTTTCAGTGGAAATTTACATTTTAAACTTTTGTGTACATAATTGACTATGAGCAAAGTTTTGTCTTCATGTAAAAAGGACACTTCTAAAGAACAGAAGGTAATGTGTTAATGATTCTCTTTCGAATTTCACTCCTCTCTCTTTTTCTACAGTTTATATATACATAATGCATAACAGTAATTCTGAAATTGAAAAGCCTGTCCAGAAAAGAGCAGACATATATGAAAACAGCACAAACCAGACTAATTCTTCTGTTTATTTTAAAGAATATATTTTTACAGTATAAAAATACTATAACGTGTGGTCTTTAAACATGACCATTCTGGAGGAAGAGTTCCTTAGCATTCTGGGAAAATAGCATTTGCAACTCAAAACTATTCCAACTTATTTATACAGGCCAAAGTTAGATTGACCATGAAATCATAAAAACAGTATACAGATGAAGATATCTGAATCTGAGTGAGGAAGATATTTATCATACTATGACAGTATTCTGGTGGCTTTCTAATACTTCAAATTTGGTATATCTGTAGTCTTTTACAGAGAATAAGACTTTGTTCAGTTTCCATTTGGTAACTGGCATATATTTTGTATTTGCATTTCACGAGGATTTGAAATGTGTACCAAATGCAAAATCTGAATCTGTTTCTCCCCTGAAGTAGATTCCAGTACAGAGAGGAATGGTGCAAATTATCTCTCTATACGGGAGTTTGAGCTGGTGGTACCTCAGCATAGTATGAATTCTGTGGGACTTGTGGCAAAATGCAGTCAGTGTAATTAAAGGCGGCACTTTAACAAATGGCTCTGCTAATCATAGGCATATTGGTAAGCCACACGTCATCATCTGGCAGCATGCATTTCATTGAGAATGAACCTAGCTGAGTAGAGAAAGAACATTACTGGTATAAGAGCTGCCAGTTTTGACCATTAAAGAGGAGGTAGTTATAAATAAAAACAGGCTTAACTATTACCTAGTCTGGCCCTAAGAGCTCTAATGCCCTAAGCAAACAGACTAAAAGAGTCTCTGCAGCCTGGCATCTAGACAGACATGCATGCAGCCAGCACACATTTTGCAGTGCTGCTGTGTTATTGCCCCAGGCAACAGGCTGTTCCTGGAGAGCATCAGCAGCCCTGCCAACCACACAGCTAACTAACCTGGGGAATGGTATTGTCTCTCCTTTTACATTTGCACATGTATTATTTGGAATAGGATTAAAAAGTACACATGTCTAAAGACAATTATTTCGATATATTAGGTTTATTAATTGATGGTTTGTGCTAATTAGGGAGGAATACTTCATAGACTAGGGCAGGCATTTTTCTTGTGCTGTCAGTGAAAACAGCTTGATTTAGCTGAGATAAAATAATTCATTGGATACAAGGTAGAAAAAGTTTCATTTTGAAATGATGATAAAGTCAACCTATGCTTAGACATTTTTCTTCCCCTTTGAATAATTTCTGAATGTTGAATACTGAATTAATACAAAGATGGTGTTAGAATTGAAATAGAAAAAATAGTGACAGCTACTGTTAGCTGCTTTTGTTGCCTTAGCACAGCACACTGCAGAACACATAGGAAGCAACAACACTGACAAATGGTTGATAATAGAATGATTTAAATTCATGACTTCTGATTTTAACATGTTTAAACTGTAGGGTACCAGATCAAGTGTGTTCATTTTCTCCGAGTGATCAAACAATGGCTGTCTCTAGGCAATGATTAGAGGGGATTGTGATCCAGAGCTCTCCCAGTCCAAAGATTTTTTTTTTTTGCGAAGAAGGAGCAATTCTAAGTCAAATTACCTTAATTTGAAAAAATCATTGTGCAATTATGCTAATGAAATAATTATTTAGTTTCAAAAAATAACTTTAGGCCTTTTGGTCAGGCAGTGTAGTTTCTGGAGCAGTAATAGACACTTTTCATGAACAATGTTTTGTTATGTTAAAAGTCCTATTTTCTATCTGAAAAAAAGACACAGAAATACCTGTAATATGCTGAAGTCTAAAGAAAGGCAGTTGATGAAGAAGGAAATACCAGCATAATGATTTTGTTCTAATGAATGCAAAAGACTTTTAAAGTTTATTATTATTATAATTCTCTGTCTGCTGTTCTCTGTTCGTGTTCACAGTACAGGGTCTAAGATTCAATTGTAAATCCTGTAGGTCATTCACTGAGTCACATGTAAAGCATCTAGCCTTACTGAGATTCTGTACATACAGTAACTGCAGCAAAATTCAACCTTGACTTGTTGGAATACAATTTTCTTTGAGTATAGTAAGACCTCTGGCTTTATCAGCAGGTCTGAGTTCAGTCTCATGTCCATTGAAAGTGCTTATAATCACCATCCCTGCTTCTACAGAACTTACAGTCTTTAAACATATTTTAGCTCAGCATCTGACAAAGGCAAACAACAGAGTATTATAAATAGCTGCATTCTACTTTTTGAAAGCAGATTGTGATTTCTTGGAACATCCACATACTTGTTTTAAATGGGATAGAGTTGTTTTTCTTCACAGTAGCTTCCGTGTTTTAGATTTGTGACCAAAACAGTGCTGGGATATTTTTGTTACTGCAGAACAGTGCTTGCACAGCATTAGGGCCTTGTTCTTATGCTGTCCTACCAATGAACATGCTGGTGTTGGCCAAAAAGCTGGGAAAGGACACCATCAGCACAGCAGATGCCAACTTCCCAAAGGGACACCCCATTCCATAAGATGTCATACTCAGTAATAAAAGGTGGAGGAGAAGAAAGAGAAAATTTGGAATTTGGACTTAACGGTATTTGTCCTCTAAAGTAATAAGTATGATGGAGCCCTCTCCTTGTTGAAATGGCTAATCATCTTTTGTCTGATTAGATGTAGCGAGTATTTGCTTGTGTGTGCAGTTTTTGCTTTACCTATTGAATAGTCTTTACCTCAACCTACAGGTTTTCTCACTTCTACCCTTTTTTCACTCACATGACAATGGGGAAGAGCAGAGGAAGGTGAGTGGTCAGCTCTGCGGATTTCAGCTGTCATCTGTGGTTAAATGACAACACAGGTAACTGAATGTAGTATACAATGTTCTTGGGGCTTTATTCATGTGTAGTAATTGCATTCCAATTTTATGGAACTTGATTTTTTAATATGTCAGGGAAGCCAGCTATGATACAATCCATAAATACATTCACATATTTTCTCACAGGAAGCACCAATAAATTTTAAGGAACTTTCGGTCCAAACAAGAAAAAGTTATGTGAGTCTTGTAACATAAATACTAACAGCCTATCTCCCCACCTCTCATTTAAGAAGCTTGAAAACTTTGTTCACAGTTAGTTACAAGTTTTGAGAAAAGGCATGAAGTATACTCCCTCTTAAATAAAAACAGTATTTGGCTTCTGTGTTGTTTGTCAGGTGTATACCCTGTTCTTCAACCTTCCACATCCCTGATTACAACTCCTTGAAGCATCAGAGCATTTTCTGGATATAGTTTGCCAGTGCTTTGTTTTGTTTATTGTGAAAACTATGTGCATCAAAACAATGTACATCAGTGTAGTGGATTTAGCTGAGCCAAAATTTATTTTCTCACTGTAACCCTTTAGTGCTGTGTTTCTGCATTGGTACCCAGAGAAGTGTAGATAACAGGCCCATGTTTTGGTTACTGGGAGGAGACACAGATTAGGTCAGCTGACTTACACTGATCAAGGAGGTATTCCATACCATATGTCCTCAACCCAGATATAAAAGAAGGAGGGGAGGAGGTGCTCTCTCTCTGGTAATGGCTGCCTGTTGATGACTATTGCTGTGCTGAAGCTCTGCATCTTGCAGGAGTGATCACTCATCACTGTTTGTGGGAAGTAGAGATTTGCTGTTGGCTTTTTCTTTGTGTGTGTGTGTGCACTGCTTTTACTCTGTTTGTTTTCCTTTTCTGCATAAAATATAAACTGCCTCATAGTAACTCATAGTGTTTTGGGTTTTTTTCCTTACCTCGTCCCTCTGGGAAAGGGAGGGCTGGGGTTGCTTGGTGGACACCTGGTGTTCAGCCAAAGTGAATCCACCACAATCAGTTAGTTCAGCAGAGGAAGAAATTAAGCAAGGTACAAGGTCAATAAAGGATCTAGGAAAAAGTCCTAATGATGATATAAATGCTATCTATAAATGGCTTACTTAATTATTCAGTGATATACAGCTTTCTTTATTGGAAAACACAGAAGTTGCTTAATAGCACATTGCATCAAAACACGATGGTTCAAAGCACAGAGTTGGACCAATGTCAGAATATAAATGTAACAGATGTGTTTTATTGGCATCTACCCTGGAAGGATGATTGGTGCACAAAGATGAAGGCATAAATTTGGCCACAGAATAAAGAATTTTAATCCTTTTTGGATATTGTAAGTATGAAGAAGAAAAGCTGGTGTTAACTGTGATAGGAACAAAGAGTACTGTATGATTTCCTTTCAAAGCTCAAATTATGTGTAGAAGTAATAAGACATCTGATCTCATATCTGACAGAATTAATTATTTTGGAAAATGGTTATTTGCATAAAAATGGTACTGGTTACAGCATAGCATATAAAAGTGCATGGCAATTAGAAACATGAAGCTAATTAGATGTGCAAAATGTTTTGCTTCAACAGTAGAATGAAGTAGAGCCCAGGTAATCAGTACGTGTTTGATTGGATCTCTAATTATCACAATGGACACATTTGAACAGACAGCAAAACCACAATAAATGGTAGTGAACAAGCTGGTTGCAATAGAAGAAATGGCAGCAGAACTGCTTTTTAAACTAGAAAAAGTATCTAATCAATTTATGCACTTGTTATATTGTATTTCTCTTTCACTTTTTCTTTCCTCATCATGAGAACTACTAGAGAAAATGATAGCTTACAGCAACAGGTAAGAGAGATGTGAGTGTCAAATATGGAAAACCAATCCAATAGAGGAAGCTGGTGTTGGGGAACTCTGTAATAGTTTGTGTTAAGATACAGCACTTAAGGCATTAACAAGATTGCTGACACAAAACTAAGAAGTTCTATATTCAGTGTTAAAGAAACACTCCATGCCATTAAATATAGCTTCAGAATTTAATGAGCTTTTGAATTATTTTAATTACATTTGATATTAGTAGTCAAGACTTTCATCAATATTCTGCAGCTTAGTTGAGACAACATCTAAGGGAGGTGACTATAATTACATCTGTAAACTCACTAAGAATGGAAAGAGGAATGTTTTAACCTATTTAAGTAACAGTTTAAATTAGAAGAGCATGGAAGTGGTCACAGCACCAAGCCTGTCTGAGTTCTAGAAACATTTGGATAATGCTTTCAGGCATATGGTGGGATTTTTGGAGTGTCTTGCACAGGGTCATGAGTTGGACTCAGTGATCCTGATGGGTTCCTTCCAAGTCAGCATATTCTGTGATTCTAAGGAATGTAGAAAGTGTATGAAAAAGGATAAATATAGAAAATGAAAAGAAAAATGTCTGATTTCATGACAGAAACCTATAATTTTCTTTCTGTGTCTTAAGAAGAAACCATCAAGTGTCCTTGTGGGATTGGTGTACCTTTCCCTGAAAAAATATTCTCTGGAGATTCTGAATTGAAAAAGGTCTTGCCAACATGGCATTTGCTCTTCTCCAATCCTCTTAGTCCTTAAAAATAACTTTAGTAAAATATTTTGCTCTCATTATTTAAATTTTTTAAATCAGCTCCCCAGGCTTTACATATAAAGTGTTTCAGATATGGAAAATAAGGTGTTTTTCTCTGTTACGTATTTCATGTTTATATTACTAGTGAAAGTAATCAATTCAGTTTCTACTCAGAAAATTAGGTGGAACACAAGCTTTGATTTGAAATCTTAATTATCAGATGTGAACTTGGTGGATTACAAATGAGATCATTATTACTTTTGTGCTCTGAAAATTGAACTATGTGAAATAAGTCAAGGTCAGGTAAAATCTACCATAAAATTGTGATGTAAATCAAAGCATGGAGAAACAATGATACACACGTCAGAAAGCCTGTTAAGTATTTTAGAATACAATTTACTACTGTATATTAATTGAATAGATATTCTAAATACATTATAGTCACTGACAGTTTAAAATGATTATAATCACTTTTAGTTTAAATATGAAGAAAGCCTGTTTATAAGATGAGGTAAAGCTGTGCCCTGGTATAATCAAATTTGGCCTCTTTCTTTATTTTTTTTTTTAATGTAGCTTGGATATACAGAATTAGACTTTGCCAATGTCAACCACAGCTAAATGCATGTAAGATTATTTTTGTGATGTCAGTGCAAAATGTCTTAAGAACTTCTTTCTTTCTGTTCTTCATTTACAAATACAAAATAAACTAACACACATTAAAAAAAAAAACCAAACACAAACCAATCAACAAAAAAACCCAAACCCAAACAAAAGCAACCCAAACTCAAAGAAAAGTTTAGATTACGCATTTCCAAGCTGAAATCTTTTATTCTGATTTTCAGTCCAGTGTAATTTTTACAGCAGATGTATAAAGTATTGAAAATAGGATTTTTAATGGAAAGGCTCAGAGCTCCTTTACTGCAGTAACGTGAATAAGAAAGTCACAGCCTACTGCATATTTGACTACCATGTATTTTGCAGTGGTTTGTTTAGTATTCTAATGTATTTAAAACATATTTCTTCCTAAACTGGTTTTAAACACTGCAATATCATGTTTTTACCAAATGAATGCAAAAACCTAGTTTAAAAACTCAACTTATTTTATGTATTTCTTTTGTGATACCCATAAATCAAATATTCTCCAAGCAAGAGCATTGGATTGAATTTGTATTCAACCTCTGAAGCCCTGATTCACTCCAGTCTAATGCTAAATCATGATTTCAGGAGTTAGTCATGAAGAAAATAGAGAAAAGGGAATGCCAACCTGCAAAAGATCATCCTGGCTACAAAGCCTAAATGGAATGTTATGGTACAGTGCAATTCACTAAGATCGTATATGAGATGGATTGTGCATTCTTAATGCAAATTTTAAAGAGTGTTTAGAAATTTAAAATTTTTTGTAAGTCAGTGTGAAAAACCTTTCTTAGATGTGAAACAATTTTAAAAATGGAAACATAGCAATTCTACACTACAGTCACCAAGGTCACAAGATCATTTTTTTTTCTCCCTGGAGCATAATGTAGTGTAAGGCCTCCTTAGTGATAAATGTAGTGTAAGGCTTCCTGCTCATATTTTGGTGCCCTCTATTGTGTTCTGCATTCATCGTAAAGAATATATCTTACAGTAAATAAGTTGATGTTAATCTAGGTGTAATTTTTTTTCATGTCCTTACTTTTGAATATATGTACAAAATAGATGATTATTATCATAACTTAAAACTGGAAAAAATTAAATCTTAAAAGAATGTGCTCCTTTAGGTGTATTCTTGCATACAAAGTTATCCTGAAGATTTCTATAGCTCATGGCTTCTGTCCATATGGTTCTAACTCTGACATTCATCATGGAAATTATCTATCTGCAAATGAGGTCTCTGATGCCACATTTCTCATGTAATCTTTTGCTGTCCTTTCTCTGCCTTCCCTTTCCCTTCTTTCTCTGCCCTTTCCTGTCATAGTTTCCTGGTCTTACAGTTTTCTCTCAGTCTTAAATTACTGTGGAAAATCTGGGGCAGTGAAGTGTTGACATATGGAAATTCACCTCGTTGTTGTGTAATAATATTTGTTCTCATGAAGACAATTTCCAAACTGAACAAATGCTGTAGATTTAGTTACTGTACTCTGGCGATTTCAAATACTAAGACAGACACAGGTAGGCAAGGTGGACAAAGAATGGAAACAACACTCTTTCTGTGCCATGGTATATGGAGATATGGAGAAGGTCCCCACACAGAGATGACTGCTTAAAGAACTAGAAAATCAGGGGACTGCTAGTGACCAGACAGTGAGTTGAACCTGTTATGCCAGCTCTTTGTTGGAAGGGCTCTGTTCAGCTTCACTGAGAAGAGCCAGCTTTTATCAGCCGAAAGCTAAGTCCAGTGTAAAGGCTTCTGGTAGTTCAGGATGAATTGGAAAGCATAGTGGCTGCATTTTCTGGTTTTCAATTATGTGGTAAGTAGGATTTACAACAGAAACTCTCACATCACCAACTTTCTGTCAAGCAACCATGCTGTTTGTTGAACTGCCAAGAACTTTTACACTGCATGGGGCACCTAATTGTACTTCTAACCAATGATCAGTGACAAAATATATCAATCAGATATCTACATTATATTATTAAAGAATTTAGAGTTAGAGCTTTGTGAGTTCTTTAATTAATAAAGAATCTCAGTAAAGATGAAGGAAATCCAATTGTGTCGTCTTGTTTGCTCTTTTAGTCTTATGATCATCAGAGTATGGACTCAGTGACTCTTGAAATTTTGCAAAGTTCACCAGTAATTATGTCAACACCTTAATTTTAAGAAATATCTGTATTTCACCTTGGCAGCATGAAGCTGTAAATACATTCTCCTTTTAAAACTGAATCAAATTGTAGTGCTTATCACTTCAGCTGGAAAAGAGGGACATTGATAGCATGAGCCATACACAGATGACTATATGAACTCCTAAGTTAAAATAACCTCTCCAAGAACTTCTGGAGAACTTTGCAAAATATGATAAGCTCTTCAAAAGAGATCAAGTCTTTTTACAGTCATATGATGCGATTATTTATTAAGTGCAGATGAAGAATCCATTCACCTACTTGTTTGAAACTTACTGTATTTTCACTCTTTGAGAGACTAAAAGAAAGGCTAGGACCCTCACTCACAGAGAAATTTCTTGACAAGGAATTTTTTCAAAGAAAAATGGAATTGACAGTGTACAGATAACTGAGATAAATACTTGCTTTACAGTTCACTTACAGAAAATGCATCTTTAGGTGTCTCCAACTAAGGATGGAGTAGAATTAATGAGAGATGAAATGAAATAGGGAAAACCTCCCAGTACTTGAATGACCTACCAGGTCTCTAAGAAAAGACATTTAAAAGGACAAAAAAAAGTTGTCTGATATATTATTGCCTTAGTTCCCTGAAGAGGTCCTCATTCCCCAAACCAAAACTGGAACAGAACCATGGAAGGGGGAGTTCTAACATTAGAACTAGTCAGAATATGCGAACAGTTGTAAAAAAGGCTTCTTTACTTAAAGGAAAAGTATAATTTTTTCCTGAAGTAGTGTCTTACACATTGTCTGCTCTTGCTATTTATTCCACTGGTATATGGATTTCATTATATAATTGATGTTCAAACAGCTATTCCTTGTCCTGAAAAACAGAGCTGTTTACCAAGGTGTTAAGCATTTATTAGAAGTGAAATTTCTTTTCACAGGGAGTCAATATAAGATGTGTGCATTGCTTGAATCAGCTAATTCTTCCTGAAGGGGAGTTTTATTTTTATTGATCTAGAAGATCAAAGAAAATCCTAAGGCTGCACTTTTGATGATGACTCAGGATGTAAATGAGTAGGACAAAGGACTTTTTTTTCTTAGTTATTTTGAACCTACAATTTGACTGACTGTTTTGATACGGTATCAGCCTTTTATTATAAGTCCATCTTTTGCATATTAGAAAGATGGAAAATGCTATGGCTAAAGCTATACTCTTCCCTTTTTCTGACCTGTGTTTTTTGGTTGTTTTGTTTTGTTTTTTTTTTAAATCTTCTTTCTTGCAGTAGCTTTAGAAAAAGATCAGTGACAGGTTGGCAGGGTTTCCTGGGGGTAAATGGACCTCCACAGCACTAAGGGTTGCAAGGTTTTTTGGTTAGCACAGGTGTTTTGGCTTGAG
>JAJPCS010000369.1:602385-640319 GCA_021164005.1 Willisornis vidua nigrigula
TATATATATATATATATATATATATATATAACAAGAAAAATAACTTCCCGCTCCCCAGTTAATACAAAGCTCATTACTTTAGATTCATGAGCACTCTAAAAGACACCCTGCAAGAAAGAGAAAGTATAACAACAAAATATTTCTACTTCCCTGAACTCAAACAAAAGGCAAGTAGCAGCAGCACCAGGAGCAAGACCTACTCCAAGACAGGAGCTGCAACATGTTCTCCTCCTAGTTCAGCCATGATGGACCTGAACAAACACTCCCACACACTGGATTTTACCCCTTTTGAGATGATGTAATATGGTATGGAATACAATATTATTGGCTAGAAGAAGTCAGCTTTTAGCTAGCCCAGCTCAGCTCAAGTCAGCTGACAATCCCAGGCCTAGTCTGAACTTTAAAGCCTAAATTTTTTTGGCCTACTTGGCTAAACCCATAACAACAGGGCAAGTTCTTTTAAGGCAAACAATTCTCTTTCTGGAAAAGAAATTCTGAGTTTCATTTAGTCCTATCAAGCTGGACAATTTGAAGCTATTCTCATGTAGATTAAGAAGGTTGCTATGTATTTACAATGTAAAATAAACATTACAGTATGAGTACTCACTGAAATCCTCAAAGCTGCTGTTTCTAACAAATTAGTAGCTGGTAAGAAAACATACAAAATAGATTTATGAATAGAGTGACCTATGTTATCAAGAAACACCTTATTATCAAATGAAACTAGCATTTAGAGACTTTATTATTTGTAAAGGACACTTTGCATTTTTACACATTTCATGAAAGAGAGATAATTAATGTAAGACATTAACTCCCCTTTTTTAAAAGGAGTCCTATAACACTTTTTGGGAATCTGAAGTTCCCTCAATATCTTTGACTAATATATATACTGGTCATAAGCATGATTTCTGTTTATGAAGGGACTGTTGCCTTTATAGGACTAACTCCTGTGTGACTCTCTTCCTCCGTGCTTCTCCCTCAGCAACAACACAAAACTACTCTTCCAGCATCTTTGAGTGGATTGATACCACGACTGTAATGGTGACAGAAAAAGTAATTCACAGCATCCGCTGGTAGCTACTTCAGTGTGAATAGGTAGTTAATCCATTCTGCCAAAAAAAGTACTGGAATGAAGACAGGATGAAACCATTACTCTTACTGGATGTTAAGTGCTCCAACATGCCTGCCCGCATCCTCTATCTGAGTCAATAGACAAGCAAAGTTTTCACAGCAAGTGTGAGCACTTTTAGGGAGTATTTTTCATTTCCCCAAAGTGATGGCAAATATAAGTGAAGTTCTGTTGAACAGAATATGAATAACAATTGAGTTGAATAATACTAGTATGTGTAAACATCGACAACATAAGAATCCAATGTGTTTTGGCAAAGACTTCGTAACTGAATGTGACTAGTTGAGAAGTATACTGCAAAGCCTAGAAGCTCAGGCTAGTCTTTCATCACAACACCCAATTTTGTAATAACAACTGTGTGATATCTCTGAGCTTCTATTGAAATGATGCTAGGCTTTCCACCTACTTATTTTTCCCAGCTCTTTTGAAAGTTATAAAACTTGATCTTGTTATGTTACTTTGGTTATAGTACTCAATTTATGAGTAATTTAGTATAAATACTTTGGAAAATTATTTCAGTTTCAAAAGTATTGTTTTTTGTCTCACTTCTTCAAGAGATAAGAATGAGATTTCTCTGCTATCAGTAGAAAACTGATTTCTGCAGTCAACTTTTCAATGAAAATCCTTTTTACAAGAATAATAAAAAAAGCAAAATATTTTAAACATGAAAGTAAACCATTTTTCCCCCCCTGAAAATGTTTAGGAATTAGAAGAAAGTCTTTTTTAACGCATTTGGCAATGCTTCAAATTTCAGGATGGTGGAGGGCAGATCAATAAATACTCTTTTATAGAATTTTTAAGAGGTAGTAGATTTTAAGTGAGGGAGCCGAGGAACTTCTCTGTTCTTCTCTGTGATCTGGCCAATTCATAGAAGAAGTTGTCTGTATCAGAATATCTTTATAAGCACATAAGTGCTGGTAAGTTTAGTTGGATATGTTTCAAAAGTTTCATAAAACATCGAAAGCTTAAAGGTATGTTTTTTCTCTCTGTGGCATTTTAATTTTTGTTAAATGTATGCTAAGTCATTTTTTTGAGAAATAGAGGAAGAATTTGAATGTGATAACATATAAGATTTATTCACTGGGAGAAGTAAGCCACCATCTACTATAGAGAGCTGACCAGATTGGATAGAGAAGATGGATAAGCCTTTTAATTATTTTGATTGTTTGTTTGTTTGTTTGTTTTCTTTTAAAATCCTGGCAATAAAGGGTATTTTCAGATCTTCATGTAGTGTAAAAATGTCAGAGGAACACTTCAAATACCCATATACATTATACAAACATCTCCACTGTAGCTGAGTTGGAGTGCATTCACTCATAAGCCTTGCACAGGTCTGACAGAGATAGGAATTAAATTGGTTTGCAGGAAGGAAATAATGACATGGAATTTCTGTGAGCTTCATTTGTAAAAAAAAAATTAATATTTATTTTATACCCCACATCACATCTAGTTTCTAGTCAAATCTCTGAGCTTACTAGGTCCTACGTGCATGTATGTCCACAGAAACCAATCCTCACAAAGAGGACTGGGGAGTTGGAACTGAGAGCTGAATGAGATTTGTGGGTTTGGAAAAATAACTTCCTTTTTTTTGTTGCCTAAGGGGAATTCCACAGCCATATTCAAACCTTTCCTTTACTAAGGCTAATGAAACCTGACACACAGACCTTCTCAAAGGTGTGTGCATACTCCTCTTATGTAGCTCATTGAGTAATTGCTTTAATGAATATTTTTGAGTCAGGATGATGATTTGTTTATATTCTGAAGTGTTTTGTCTGTCCTTGTTTACCATTCAGTCTGATTTTCCTATTTACACAGTGCCAAGATGTATTTACAAACAGTAGACACTTCTGTTTCATTCTGCTTTGGAGAAGCGCAGAGGTTTCCCTTTCTTTTTAATATTTCCAAAAGTCTAATTAACTACCTAAGGCAATATCTTTTTGTAAAGAAAAGAATTCCACCTATGATACTATTTCTCATTAAATCTGAAAGTCTTTCCTTTTAATATCTTCACATATTTTCTTGGTCTTGCATTCAAATATTGAAAAACTGAAAGTAATAAACTACAGCACTAAACCCCACAGTGTTTGTTCTTATGCTTGACTGCTTGGTTTTCTGTTCTTTTCCTGTGTACTTCACTTAGAAACTCAGTTTTTGAAGGCATTACAACATCTGGCAGAGGGCACTTAGTCTAGTCTTCCTTTGTTCATGCTCCTGCACATGTCAGCATCTCAGGGCTCAGCTGTACGTCCAGTGGAATACTGTTTTTTTGCTTTTGGCCCATTCCCACTCTAGGTAAGTATGAAAACTAGGTCTTCTCCAGATGCTCTGATCCAATTTTGCCTTCTCCAGATTTACTGGTTAATAATTTTTTGTGAAAGTCATGTTTTGTTTCCTTCTTGTTGGGCTGGTGGCAGCTATATGTTAAGTTACTAAGCTACTTCAGCAGCACCACTGCTGAGACAAATCCTCCTTGTCTGTAGCAGACAGAGTTGGTAAACTGGATGTAATGTTTGGGCTCAAGGGATTTTTGAAAGTATTTTCATAGTTGTTAATTGATCTGTTTGCATTCCTAGCTAGTTTTACTGATGGGAAAAAAAAAAGAGCTTTTCTGAAAATAACAGTCTTTTCTCCAGAGGCTTCAAAAGGATCAAAAAGAGGAACTACATGAGCATTTTTTGTTAATTTAATGAAAACAATAATCAACTACAATACCAATGGAGAGATCAAACCAAATTTAGAACTTTGTAATTGAAAAAATAGAAAGAATTCAATATAATTGTGTCTTTGTTTGAGACGAAAACCCAAAATGTTTACCCACAAGCAGAGGAGAGGATTCCTCCACAATAATCATGTCACTCTTTATTAAACTTAAGAAAAGGAACTTTAATCTGAAAACGGATATAAGAAGGATAACTGTTCTTAACTGCTATATACATATATATATATATGTAGGTATAGATATAACTGTAAACAGACCAGAGCAAACTGCTTCCCCAACACCATAAGAAAAAAAGAAAACAACAACCCCTAAACCGGCAGGTTTCCTCCTGGAGAAAAGTTATACTTATGGGCACTGTCAGTGTCACACCCCAGCCAGCTTCAGGGTGAGCTCCCAGTCCCTCTCCAGTGAGACAGACCAGCGGTGAGCACTCAGAAGAATTCTGCCTCTCCCCCTGTGTCCCTTGTTCCAAACAAAGAAGGAAAACTGGAAGTGGAGAACCGCAGCGTGTCTCGGAAAGCAGCTGTAACTTCTCTCTCCCGGGTCGCTGCTGCAGTGGGGAGACCAGAGCGGCAACCAGGGGTCCCAATGCCAAAAAACCAGGAGAAGCAGCAGTGGCAAGAAGAAACTAGCTTACTCCACAGAAGCAGTGAGGAATAGGAGAGAAAGGTTTCTCTCTCACAGCTGGCACACGCAGCTCCAACCTCCCCCAGAGCTGTGTGATGTCCCCTACAACAAAAGAGACAGTGCAAACTCGTTCCTTGCCACCCAGTCTGCCCTTAACCAAAACGCTCAGGCACTTAACTACTTCTTTTGTTAACTAATGGCATGGGAATTAGTGGCAGGGAGGGAATTTACATTATCATTCCAAACTACAACTACTTGAAGTTTATGTTCAGTTTACATGCATTTGATCTAAATTGATAAAATGCCTAATGATTGATGAATACTGTTGGAGTACTCAGGTAAGGAATATTAAATTAATTCCTCTGAGAGAGAAATTTGGATGTTTTCTTCCACCTTAAGCATCCAATGATCGGGTATTCTCATGCTGTATTTTAATGTATGGTATTAAAATTCTATTTAAACCCATAATTTCAACATTATCTGAAATAGGAATTCGAACACAGAAGACTGTTATTTCATCTTCATTTCTGTGTGGCTATTCCACCAAGTAACTTTTTTGACTTCTCTTTCAATAGGTGTTGTATGTCATAATAGTAAAACATTTCGAAGGGGAAGAAGTGAAAAAGTCATAGATGACTATTTACAAAATTCAATCAGGTATTTGAAATAAAACCCCCAAACTTCCATTTCTGAGAGGAAATCATAATCATTGCCTGGCTCTGGGCTTATTCTGTGTCTCTAGATACCTTGTTAATTGCCATGAGACAGAGCCTTGGTGAGAGAATTCTTACTGACATAATCACAGTGCCCTTATAGCCTGGAAAACGAAGTCTCACTTACTTACCCTGGCACTTTTTTTTTTTTCATTTCAGGAGCATGTGATCATATGAATATTCAGTTATTAACTAGTATGCAGACCTTTGTGAAATAAATGCCTTTGGAATCCTGCAGTAGTAAACAACTCAATCAAAGCAGTCTATCAGTTTCATATTTACTCCTCATTTATAGTTCTATTATTCTGCTTGTAGCCTTGTTTAGAGAAAACTGATTTTTATAGAATAGTTAATCTAAACACATACCTCATTTATCATCAAATAAATTATGGTATGATAAGCCAAAATAAAGATAATCACTTTTAAGATTTCATTTAGCTATGTCAATGGACAGATTTGTAAGTGCAGGTAAAAGGTGTTTCTGTACAAACAGCTGAGGCCAAAGTCCTCTCTGTTATTTCTGATGGCTACCTAGTAGTGGGAATGACTAGAGTCCTAAAATAATACAGGAAGGTGACTACTTTTTTTGATTAATATTTCTTTACTTTCTAAATTTTTCTTTCCTGCAGAGAATCCAGCTTTAGGAGTCCTTCATTCACAGACATAGCATTAAGCCCTCCATTTAGAGAGCTATAAATTATAGAAGAGAAAATCCAAGATGATCTTTGAATCTCTATTGTATGTGACAGTTTAGAAAAATCTTTCTCTTTATTTGAAGGACTTGAAAAGAAAAGTTAAGAGGGTAATGTTTAAAAATAAGTAAATTCAGCCTAAGCATTCAAATGATCCATAGGGTTAAGGTCAGAACACAGTACTTACAGTTGACTTTGTAGCTCCTTTAACATTTGTCCAATTCATATATGGGCTTTGCTGGAAAAAAACCCCAACTTGCTCACTACTAAGAAGAGCAGCTGGAAATACAATCTGCATTTTTTCAGTGAGATGAAGATGGAAACTAATGGTTGTAGATTGAGGAGATCATTAATATTTTATTGTTTAGTTTGTGATTTTTTGCTGCTTTTTGGGGGGTGGGATTAAGGGAAAGCTGTGCAGGAGGGGCAATAATTTTCTTTTAAGTAGTGTGAGATCTCTTCACAGAGGTAGTGATTGTCTGATGGGTGAATTATAGACCTGCTGGATTAACCACTTATCTCTGCGAGATAATTTTTTTGTCTGCAAATGCATGTGACAGCAGAGGAATAAAATATTCTCAGTGATTCTTTTAGAGATCTTTAAGTAGGATTGTTCTGTGATGACATTGAAGGTATTTGAAATAGGTTTTACGCATTCAATAGCACAGTAGTACCCTGAATTTTTAAAATTATTTGATGATAGTTTTATTTACAAGAGATGTAGAAGCAATGGGATCCAGATATTTCAACAGAAGGTGATCAATGAAAAGCTTTACCTATAGTGCAGACTGTGAGGACTGAACACATTCACCTTGGTATAAAAGTCTGAAGATATGTGAAAATATGCTTTTTTGCTTAAGGGACAGTATTGGAAAGAGAGAGTGCTCTTACTAGCATTGTGTTGTCTTGGCTACCTGAAAAAGTATAGCAGTACAATATACTGAGTTTATACACAGTCTTCCACCAGAAAACTTGATGGTCTTCTGGTTGGAATCATTTAAGTAATGAAAAGATGTTATTTTTTCCCCTTTCTTACAGACTCTGTAAATGTGTCAGCAGTTTATATTTCTGGATAGAACTCCTCAATCTTTAAAGGAACAACAGGCTTTCTTCATGTTATCTTCCCACCTTTCATCTCTGTTTTTCTAATCAGGTTTGTTGTCAGAGATGTTTTTGTATTGTATTCATGTGTGGAGTAGCTGGATGTTGTGTTCAGTTAAATGTTAGTCATCCAGACAAGGAATTGCTTTTAGTTAGAAGTATGCAATATTTTATCATGCTGTAAAAACCTTTTGGTGTAAAATTATTAATCTCTTTGTTCAATAAGAATCAACAGTCCTTAGTTGTCTTAAGGATTTCCAGTTTATACAGCTTTCATCAGTGAGTTAAATTAGAAAGGTCTTTCACTGTTTTATTTGAGTGGGAATATATGGAAATACAATG
Source organism: Willisornis vidua nigrigula (assembly GCA_021164005.1). Lineage (NCBI taxonomy): Eukaryota > Metazoa > Chordata > Aves > Passeriformes > Thamnophilidae > Willisornis > Willisornis vidua. The sequence goes on from JAJPCS010000369.1 coordinate 609,709, forward strand.
TATTAAAAAGCTTATATGGCAGTTTAAGAATTCCTCAATGATATTGATGCCATGAGAGACCCCAACAAAGCAGGACTCTGAGTCAAGTTAGTGTGGGATAAGATAAAAAGCGAAAGTCCTTTAATAACAGGCCTAGGGCCCATAGGAATACATATTGACGTGCACATCCCGAATGCTGGTTTCTATGGTTTTTGTAATATGGTCTACCCAATCCCCACTTCACATATCTCTCGGTGCAGCCCCTGTCCCACCCCTCTTCCACCCTCTTAGGATTTGAGACTGGGGTCAGTGGGATCCTCTCTTCATCAGTCTTCTTCCTTGGGCTTTTGGAGTTCTTCCAGCGTTGTGACTTCTGGGTCACTCTGCCCCATGTTTGTGTCTCATTCTGCAGGCCTTTTTGATAGCCTTCAGCTTTTTACCTTGGAAACAAGACTAAATAACTAAAAGAATTTGAGCTACTGATAAATGGCAGAGGTTGGCATGTATAAACATTGAACTTAAGCTGCTAGAAATATTAGCATACTAAATTTGCCTTTTACTACAGTTACAAGTACTTCTAAAATCTATAAAAATGAAAAAATAAAAAAAAATCAAAAACTCCTTTAGGCATCAACATTAATTAATACTGTGGTTAGAAAGTAACGGGTATGGGTCACTATTTTTTTCAGTAGAGACAGTTTTGCTACATGCAGAGCATATTCCAACACTAGACTGGTTGCCCCGGCTTAGCTATGCCTAACAGATATCAACTCAGTATAGGCTACTCGTACTTACACTGTAGATTGAAAAATGCACATTAGTTCCACTGTAAGTGCTTCAGCTTTTATTACGAAGTTGTTGAGTAGACCTGTTGGCTGATATAATATTAAATTGCTTCACTTTGAAGAAGACTTACAGAACTGGGAAAAAAGGAAAGGTATTGTTTTAGCCTTCCCCCCACTAGATTTTTCCAGTTTAAGAAATATTTTGATTGTAGGACAAAGCTTGAGTGATTCTGATAAGTTTTGCTGGATTGACTCAACATGATTCATTCTCCCCAAACAGGTAGGCATATCCAAGAGATTATTATGAACTGTCAATAGGAAGGATAAGTAAGCAATAAGCATACATGGAAGTGAATCTGCAGGGCAGTCATGGAAAGAATGCACTTTTGTAATATAAAGTTAGATACCTACAATCATTAAATTAAGGTATTTTCCTATTATTAGTGTTTTACTACTTTTTCAATAAATATACAGTAATATAATTGTTAAGATCTGCATTTAATCGATTTTGCTCTTGGCTCTAAAGACATAAAGTAACTGAATTGATAGACTGCATTCTGGAAAACACTGTTTATGATTTGTTTTTAGCCTGAATTGGAAGTTTTACAAAGACTGAAAAAGTACTTCTTAAGGCACTTAGAAGCATTCAAGCTTTATATATTTTAGTATAATTCTCATAAAAATAAAAGAGGTTTAGTTCTAAGATTCCTCTTGCAACACTGAAACCTAAACTTCATTTTATGGAGACTTAAACAAGCAAGCAGACAGTTAGACTAGTTTCTTATTATTTCTCCCATAAAATAAAACCCAGATTTGTATCCAAATTCTGAAGTTCCCCAAGCTTATATGTAGCTAGGGTTTTTTGTGTTCACAGAAGTGCTTTTGACAGACTGAATCACTTCTTGTCCATGTAGTCTGGAGTCTGCACCACAGAAATCTTTGGAAAGGGGACTACAGCTTCATATGAAGATGCTTAAGCACTTAATATCAGACGCACACTTGCTTTTTTTCTGTCAAATGAAAGGGGGAACTGCTTTGTGCACTGTGGGACAAATTCCACAGGAATTGTTGAACTCAGAATCTTTTTTGCTAAAATTGCTGGATCAATAATGGGTCTGCTATTATGCAGTTAATGCTATAATTAGTTTTCTTGCTAGCTTCTGTTAGAGGTACTGCAGAGTCTGTTTTCTTATACTATTGATCATTGCCTTACTTATTTACTGTTTTATTTTGGTTCTAAGTGCATCATAATATATTAAATAGGAAGGAAAATAATAATATAACTTCCTTGAAAGAACATTGAGGTTAGAGTGAAAGGTTTGTTGAAGTAAATTGAATGATTTCCCTTAGGTACTGTGTCAGACTTGAGGACATATGTCATCAGTTTCTCAAGGTGATTAGGGAGGAAAACACAGAGCCAAAGCTCATGATGGCAGTGAGTACTTTTTTTTTCTTGCTTTGTGAACCAGAGATACAGTATTGATAATGTCAACAGATGTAGATGGATTAGTCAATTCTCAGCATCCCATGTTTCATGTATGGTCACAAATGAAGTTGTATTCAATAGGATCTTTTGAAATATCTCATTTACTAAAATGTGTCAGGATTAAGTTTTGAACAAGATTTCTATTTCATCACTAGGGTATTTTACTATTCCTTATTTTCACCACCCAAAATGCAATCAGTCTCTGATGTTTTACTTTCACTTGGCTTCTTCTGCACTTTATGTATGAAAGAAAAAGAAAATGCTTAAATTTCCTGTTTGTCTCCCTACCTAAATTTAGTCTGTGATGGTATTCTCTGTCCCCAATAATGATCATTACTTCTCTCATTTATTTCCTTATATGCTCCCTTTCATTTGGCTCTTTATAACACAGTGATAGGAGGAATAGACATACTGCTCACAGCATTCTGACCTCCATATTTTTTGGTTTCCTTAGCACAAAGGCTTGGCTAAGGTTTACTGTTTCTCAAATATTTACTGTACATACTGACCGCAATGTGCTCAAGATCCCAAGTATGACTTGGGATGCTGCTGCATCCTTGGGCTTTGGTAGGCTTAACATGCTTAGCAGGCATCCCTATGGAGGCAACCCACCTCCACTTGGAGCAGGAACTGTCTGTTTTTATACACTCAGTCTGTGATGCCTATTTAGGTATATATCAACAGCACACACCCAGATAGAGCCCTCCAGTCCCTCCCATTATATAACTAGAAATCCCCCTGCACTTGCGCAGTGTATATTGAGGGTCTCCCTTTTTGGATTGGTGGTCATTAATTCATGATCCTCATGTTATTTTTCTCCTTGACTCATCCTTGACTTTCTGTTGGCAAGTGGCCAGACTGCAAAACAGTTTCAGCGTACACAAGAGGTTTATCCTTCAAGGACAAGGTCAAAATTATCCATTCTTGTTTTTCAAAACTTGTCAAGAAAAGGACAGACTCTTGCTGGTGGCAAGGCGAGACAAGGACCAAAATAACACTGTCTCATCACACATGAATACAGCTGGGTACCATCAGACTGCATCCCTGGTCAGTGAGGACACAATCCCTGTTTATGGTTTCCCTGGACTGCCTCACAATTTACTTCTGCAGGTGAATACCTACAAGTTGCCTCTGTCTTTTTGCACATTATGGTTAGCTATAACTAGTGTTCAGTTTCTTCTATGTGAAATAGACATCAGTGTAATGCCATTTAGAGGTCAGTATTTACAGTATCAGTTGTGTGATGGTTTACTTTGTGAATAATAAGGGAGTTGGTGCTTTGCTCAGTGATCATTCTAGGTAGGCATCCACTGCTTTGACAACTTCATGCAGTAGTCCTGAAGCTGAAGAAAGAAACGTTACACTGGCTGCAATACTGCCTTTGAAACCTCCACTTCCAGGCTTGCTTCAAGTACTGCACAGACTTTTTCAAGGCAGATGTACCCTTTCAGTAAGTCTCCTTACCTTTTCTTTATGTTTTTCATTTTTGGTGGTGGGTTTCTTGCTTTAGATTTTGTTTTATTTTGTTTATGTGTGCGTGCGTGTGTGTGTGTGTGTGTGTGTGTGTGTGTGCAGAGCTGAAGCTGACTAACCATTGTTTTTTCAGTCACATATGAAATACAGATTAAGTTGTCATTTCTAAGGAAGTTATCCACCAGAGTGCCTCTGCAGTTAAAAAGGGTATTACAAGCAGAAATACAAACAGGAGATACAAAAGCATCAATGTGAGGGTCATCTTCCTTGGTATCTTTTACAGACTCCATTAGAAAGCTTCCACACCACTCAATCTTATTGAAACATCACTGAGGAAAGATTAAATAAGTTGTTATGAGTTACTGTAATATTCATTCTTGATAAGAAATTAATAAAGGCATAAACCCAATACTGATTGAAAAAGTTCTTTTAGCCAGTAAAAAGTGATATTCACTCAGGTAAACCCAGATGACAAAACCACAGCTAAGGTATTAAGGAAGAAAATATTCTGAAGTTGGACACTCTGGATACACTAAGTCAAAATGTGTCAGGGGCCAAAAGCAGCCCCAGCAGGCTCCTTCTCATGCTTTTTTCAACACCACCTTTCACATGTGCATAACTTCAAAGTGATAATCTCCTCTATGTTTTTATATTTTCTTTCTCTCCCCCTAGAGGTCTCCACAAATGTGAGAACTTTTATCTTTGCCTGCAACACGGGAGTTAACTTCTCAAAACAGATAGAAGATAGACATCAGTAGGTGTCATAAATGGTCTACTCACACACTGATCTTTCCCAGGCCTGGCACTACCAGCTGCAAATATCTCTTGAGCAAAACCTATTGCCTCCTTGCCAAATATTCTGCTTTTAACCCTTTCCCCTCAACATTGCCTATTTGACAGGGAGTCAATTTGAATATAGTAATTTTGGACAGTTCATAATTTTCTGCTGAGCCATCCATGTATGTCCATTGTGCCCACAGCACCCACCATCACATCAGTTCTAAATAATACATAAGATGGCATAATAACCATCAAGGTGGTCTCTAAACTGTGCTCTATGGTTCTAAAATTGTAGTAACCCAGGAAAGGATATTTGTTTAATCTTGTTGGATAAATAGCACAATAGGATTTTGAAATAATTTAATAATGTGATACAATATATTTTTGTAAAACAAGACCAAGAAGTATTTTCACATTAGTAAGTCATTCAAAATTTGCTCGGTGACAGACACATATTTTTCTCATGAAGGAATACTGCAAATAGTTATCAATAGCTAGATTGCCTACAGGTGGGTTTTTTAAACCTCATGAAGAATTCTACTAAACACTGTAGAAGTGTTTAGTGTAAACACTGTAACTTATTATTTGAAGTCATAATGTATTCTCCCCTTGGTTCTTGAAAACCATGACCAAATCTGATTTGATATTAAAAAAAAACAACAAACAAAACAAAACAACAAAAAACCAGCACTTGAGTCTGTGACAAAAATATCTCATTAGAGCTTTTATTTATGTTATTCCCACAATAGTCAAGTGTCTAAGGATTCCTGGTCACTTCACGTTACTCTGTTATTAGTAAAAAGCCTAAATACAGCTACTTCACTTAAACATTGAACCAAACATATGAACTGATAATTAAAAAAATAATTTATTCAGAACACTTTGCATGGTTTGTTGGCTGTTACCAACTACTTCTCTGAACAATTAGATCTTTATTATTTTTAATAACTTGCTAATTTCTTCTGTAAATAATTACTGGTCTTCAGAACATTTGTGTAAAGTAATTACTATTGAAATTAAACAATTTGATATACTGTAATGAGTTTTAAATGACACATTTAACTGTTGACTAGGCAGTTTTAACTAGTTTTCAATAATAACAAAGGAGCTTTTGACTCTGTATTTATTTATATAGTTTCCTTTGTTTACCCAATTCCACCTTCTGAGACTGAAAGAAATTGCTTGAAAGATATCAAACATATAAAATGGATTAGAACATCTCTGCAGTCTACTTGAAATCCTGACACTGCTCAGGTCTTCAGGTCTTTCAGCACTTAAGTACAGAAATATTCTGCATGTTTCAGGTTTGATCTGTTGACTTACATAAATTCATGAGAAGTTACCAGGGATCTGTACTGGGACAACTGTTATTTAATATATTCATTAATGGCATGGATGAAGGGATCAAGAGCACCTTTGCAGATGACACCAAGCTGAATGATGGTTGACACACCTGAAGAACATCTGCCATCCAGAGTGTCCTGAATAAGCTAAAGAACTGGGGCCATGGGAACTTCAATCTAACAAGATCAAGTGCAATGTGCTGCACCTCGGTCAGGGTAACCCCAGGTATCAATACAGGCTGGGGGATGAGAAGATTGTGAGCAGCTTTGCTGAGGAGACTCAGGGGTGTTGGTGGATGAGAGGCTGGACATGACCCAGCAATGTGCACTTGCAGTCCAGAAAGCCACTTGTATCCTGGGCTACAATAAAAGCAGCATGGCCTGTAGGTCAAAGGAGGTAATTCTGCCCCTCTACTCAGTTCTGGTAAGACCCCTGGGATACTGCATCCAGCTCTGGGGTCCTCAGCACAGGAATGACTTCACCTGTTAGAGTGAGTCCAGGGGAAAGACACCAAGATGATTAGAAGGCTAGTTAATAAAGGCAAGGTCACTGAACTGCAGTCCTTCAACACAGTCACCCACCAGCACAGCCAGAGTCTAATACCACATTTCTGTCTTACGGTAATATGAACTTGAATGACCTTAAGCGGTGATTCATTGTGAAAACATGACCATTTTTTACTTCATTTGGTGATACCCTCTTGAAGAGCCCAGTAAGGACTTTGCTAATGCTGTCTTCCACAAGTTGCTAAGAAAGAAGATGATGAAGTATGAGCTGGATGAGCAGACAATTAGTTTACCAGAAAAGTGGTACCTGGTCAGCACAAGAGGGTGGTGATTATATGGATGACCAGCAAGTTTATAGACAAAACTGAAGTGAGAGAAGTTGCTCATATATTGGAGGGTCAGGCTGCCCTCCAGAGGGACTTTGATGGGCTAGAGGAGTGGGTGAACTGGAACCTCATGCAGTTCCACCAGGAGAAGAGCAAAACAACCCTACCAATACACCTGGGGGCCAACCATCTTGAGAGCACCTTTTCAGAAAAAGACCTGAGTTCATGGCAGTCACCAAGTTCAACATGAGCCAGAAATGTGCCCTGGCAGCAAAGAAGGCCAATGGTGCACTGGACTGCATTAGGAGAAGTGTTGTCAACAAATTTATTCTTACCCTTCATTCATCAAGTTTATCCTTCCTTTCTATTCAGCACTGGTGACCTCACATCTGGAGTGCTGTGTTCAGTTATGGGCTTCTTACTACTGGAGTAACATGGACATACTGAAGGGAGTACAAGAAATATCCACATGAGTGTTTAGGGTCCTTACTCTTATATACGAAGAATATATGAGAGACATGTGATTTTCAGCTTGGAGAAGGCTTCAGGGTTACTTCATTGAAGTATATAAATATGTGAAGGAATGCTACAAAGAGGATGGAGCCAGGCTCTTTTCAGAGATAGGACAACAGGCAGTGGGTGCAATCAAAAACATGAGAAGTTTCCTCTGAATTTCATGAAATAATTTTTTAATGTGAGTACAATTGAGCACTTGCACAGTTTGCCCTGAAAGATGGTGTAGTGTTCCTCCTTGAGAGAAAATAAAAAGCCATCTCGATATGAACCTGGGCAACCCACTTTAGGTGGTCCTGCTTGGTAGGGCTGTTGGACATTCAGAGGTCTCTTATGACCTTAACCATTCAGAGGTATGACCTTAACCATTTTTTGATCTTACCAAAAAAACCATAGAATGAGAAACTAGGTATTTTGCTAACTTATGCCTCCCTTCCATAAGGTCTTGAATCTTGCTGTTATCCAGAATTCAATTCATCCTGGAAGGACATACATATTGAAGCAAAGGCTAAATAAAGTGCACTAACTTTGTAAAGTTTATTCTACTTTCTCTTCACCCATTGAAGACACTGAATTTCAGAATTATGTTTTTTAAGGGGCAGTCTGTGTCCCAAAACTACACAGGCAAAGCATTTGTTCTACAGAGGAGATAACATTTTTTCACAAGCCAGTATTGCTTATGAATGCCTGGCAGCCTACCTGTCTTCTGCCACCTCAATACTAAGATCTTTTCACTTGCACTGGTGATTCCATTTTACACTTTTTGGTTGTTTGTTATGGATTGTAAGAAACTTGAATCTAACATTGGTTTTAAAAAGTATCTGTTCTGCATAATCAAAATTCTTAGAACACAAAGAAATTTAGATTCCTTTCTTTCACTCTGGGGAAAAGTCAGCGTTTGTAATTGACTGGTCAACACTGAATGCATTTGGACTTTGAAACATAGGCTGTAGTTTGGAAGTAGAACTTTCACATCATTATTAATGCAGAGAAAAAAATTGCTACAACCAGGAACAAACAAGCAAACACACACACAGACTCTCACCACTCCTCACCACGTCTTAAACCCTTAACAAAACCAAACAACAAACAGGGAAGTCTTTTGTTAGAGAGAAGAATGATCAGAGAAGGGGTGATGTCCCTGTAGCCCCATTAGATTGAGATGGTAAAGCATTAGAAAAGTGTATATGCTATGACAGCAGTTTGAAGCCATAGAGATGTTATCTCAAAGGAAATTAGGTCTTTAAATTTACTCAATTCCATTACCTAGAGAATAATCTAAAAATGTAATGTGTGGTACATGCCCATTAGTTATACATGCACTGCAATCAAACTTCATTCATACTCTTCTGACTAGGGTCATTCAGAGAACGGGTGATCCATGACGTCAGTCTTAATAGATTAGATTCCTTTCTGCTTTCCAAGACAGTTAATTTACTGAATGTTTTTATTATTAGTCAATGGATGATTGTTACTCTTTCCTTAGCTCTCATTTCTTTATCAGACACTTGCAATTTCATTTGTATTAAAGGCTTGACTTCTGATAGACTCCTATTGATAAGGTGTTTCGAGCAACTTCTTTCTCACACAGATCATCTTGACTTGCAACCTGCTAAGCAGAGACTTCTTCAGACGTGACACTTGGTAAAGTTCCCCTTTAATTGACGCAGTCAGTTTTAGTGTCAGATTATGATGCACTACTCTGACTGCTGAAGCCAGTTGTATAATACTCACAAAATTATTCATTCAGTGAATTGTGACATTTTTCTAGTAAATTATTCAATTAACGTGCTTTCCTTCATAGTCTAACTCCTAAGTTCTGTCAATTTCTCCTACATGCTTTTCATTGGTCTGCACTTGGACTGGTTTGCACATAGCATTGCTAATTATACAAGTGACGAAATGGATGTTACATATTTTGAATTGAACAAGAACATTTTATTTACAAATAGGCACATTTCACTTTATTTTTATCCTTGCGTTCTGAGATAGAAGCTAGTGAAGTATTAATTCAACAGTTTAAATAATGTGATCCCATGTTTACTCTTTGATATTCATTGACCATAACATTTGATTATTTCAACTACTTATGTTTAATGATAAACTTATTTTATAGTTATTGACATATCTTTCAAAGAGCACAGTCCTTCTATGTAGAAGAAATTGGCTTTCTAATAAAGGAGACATTTGTAAGACTTAATATCTTGCCTTCAGCACAAGGCCTTTTAAAAGGACTCATACTATAAAGAAACAGTGAGTGCTCCATGGAACTGTTACATAGTTTTTAAGCTCTTAATGCCTCATCAGGAGAACCCTAAGCTTTCCTTCATAAGTTCTCACTCAAGTCAATGGTATTTTATGTGGGCTTAGGGTCATACAATTTTCCTTTCAGGAGGGCTGTTTAGCACAGCTGAGTTTTGATGCAATAAGTGAAGTTCTTAATGACTATACTCCATGTAAATACAACAGAGTTTCCCCTTGACTTTATCTGCCATTTTGGTGTACGGTATTAATTACCTGTAGCCGATAAAAGACAAACTTGTCTCCCTCAAAGTTTCATGTACAGTAGATTTGTATATAAAACTGAAGCCTATGTCTTAAATGCACACCACTGATTTACCACCTCCAACCGTGTCAATAAGGTCTCAAGTTTGTAGGTATCATGAAAAACTCAATATAGAGAAGGTCCTGACACATGGCAAGTTGTACTTCTATGGCTCTTTTTTATGGAAGATCTGCTTTGTAATAATGACTGCACCCTGTTTTCTCACCAAGCTGCAGCAAACCAAATAAATTTGTTGCCATAAAAGGGTATCTGCACCTAAGGTCTAATCCATTCCCAGTCATTCTGCACACCTATGTAAAAAAGACATGGAGAGGACAAAGGGAAATGTGTACAAGTTGCACCAGGAGATGTTTCATCTTAATGTTAAAAAGACCTTATTTTTTACAATGAGAACCATCAATCACTGGAAGAATCCCTCCAAGAATGTGGTAGAGTCCCAGTCACTAGAAGTTCTCAAGATGTGATTGGATGGTGTGCTAGACAATATTATCTAAATTCCCTTGCCCATAAAATATTGGACCAGATGATCTTTTGAAGTCTATTCCAACTGGATTCATTCTGAGTCTTTGATTTTAAAATAATCTCTCAAACCAAAACCAAGCAAACTTCCCACTTATCTAGGGCTTAGATGAATCAGATTTTCTACTAGATTTCTGCAGATTTTCAATGACTGATCTAAAATGCTTCAAAATAACAAAAAAACCTCCTGTAATATAATATCTAGAAAATGTACCATTGATTTATTTAATGGTTCACTCTGGTAACAGTCTAAATAAATTTAATTCTGATATATATTTATATATGTATATACAGCACTTTGAGTATATGAATGCCCTCATTTACTGAAATGAAGATATTCATCCCTTTTGTTTAAATACAATGTATCCAGTACTTAAAGTTAAACATGTAAAAAGTATTTGGAAATGTGAGGCTTATATTTGGGTATAGCAGATTTTCAGAAGCAGTGAATCTAAGTGTTTTACTGAGAATATTTCAAAGGAAATTATTTTTTTCCTCCATTTTGATTATTGCATTTGGTCTCATAGTTGTGAGTTTCTATCTCCTTAAACAGTCAGGACATTACTTTTCACTATGTATCTACTTTTCCAATCAAGTATTCAGGTTTTTTTATGGTCTCCATATACACCCTATTCCCCCAACCAGCTATCTAGACAGTAATCTTTTGGTTCATGTTCTTGGTTGCCATTTTAGCCTAAATGTACTGTGTTGGAGAGGGAGGTTGCTCATGAAAATCAGTGAACGGCAGTATTGTGTGATTTTACTCTGGTAGGCAGCTAAGACTTATCCATGGACCACAGTCTTCACAGATGCACCTGCCCCCAGCACAGTATTATGTATGAGCCAGTCTGTTCAGGGGTATACCTGCTGCAGCATGAACTTATCCAAAACTACAGTAGCTTTGTGGTGAAATTGCTCCAGTTTAGCCTCACCCATGGGACACAATTCCTTCAGGTTTGCATGTGCTCCACCATGGCCAAGCCCATTGGCCACAGACCGCTCAAGGGTCTACTTCTTGTGTCATGGACTTTTCCACAGGCACAGATACTTCAAGGTCTTCCAACAGGACTTCATGTAGTCAGTGGCATTTCTAAATGTAACTGTTGCAGCATGGATTTATCCTTGGTCCACAATCCCTTCATAATCATGACCACAGATGGTGCATGATGTATCTGCTCTGTTGTGGATTCATCCACAGCCTCAGACGCCAAAGGATGTCCTGCTCCTGTGTGAACTTCACAGGTCACAGTCCCTTTGACTGGAAGTCCTATCCTGTCCAGTACAGTGGCACAGAAACTGTGCCAGCCCTGGTGCATCACCACTGCTGCTGTCACACTTTTCCTGGGTACTGCAGAGAATGGTGCTCAGCAGAACAATGAGCAGTAAAAGCAAAAAGCAGCCTCTAATGAGCACTAGACTGTAATAAAAAAGTGAGCCCTGTGGCAAGCACAGGAGACTGCCAATGTATAGCTAAACAGCACTAACAGCAGCCATGACTTTGATCTAGCATATTCCAATCAAATCTGTTGTTATCTGGAACCCTTTGAGCACCATGTTGAGTTCCACAAAGGACTGTCTTGGTATAACTCCAGTAGACAAACACTATATATTTGCTTACTCACTCTTCTGTGCTGGGACAGGGCAGAGAATTGGAATGGTAAAAGTGAGAAAACTCATGGATTATCACAAAGACTGATCAAAAGGTAAAACAAAACAAGCCATGAATTGACCGCTTTCCTGTGGCAGACAAGTGTTCAGTCATCTCCAGGGAAGCAGGACTTTATCATGTGCACCAATTAATTGGGAAGAAAAATGCCATCACTCTGAACATCAATCCATTCTCCTTCCTTCTGCCTTAATCAGCTTTTATTGCTGAGCACAGTGTCATACAGTATGGGGTATCCTTTGGTCAACTGGGTTCAACTGTCCAAGCTGTGTTCCTGCCAAACTTCTTCCTTACCTTCAGACTACTCACTGGAATGGCAATGTGAGAAACAGAAGAGGACTTGATGTTCTGTAAACACTGTTCAGCAGCAAGGAAAACATTCCTGTGTCATCAATGGTCACAAACACAAAACAGAGCCCCATACAAACTGCTATGAAATAATCAGCTTTTGAGTGTTAGTCTCAGTGGTTTTTGAAAGAATTTTCCTAGGCTGTCCCCAACAGGCATTTGGACCTCAAGTTTCTGTCTTGCTCTCTGGAAATATCAACATGCACACATACATATACATACACACATACATACAAACATACATACATACATATGCATGTGTTTAGGCTTTTTTCTGTGTGCAAGGGTGACCAAGGAGTTGAAATGTAAATTACAGGCTTTCTTTATCAACCAAAGAAAGAAACAGAAGGTGTAATAAAAATGTTTACATAGGAATAACTTATCCAAAGTAATGTGTAATTACATTTCCACTGTTAGTTCTCATTATTGACCAGTTCATCATAACTTCCCAATAATGGAGTTAGTGAAGCAATGTTTTAAAAATAGGCCTTCATTGTTAAACAATATGCAGTTTGTCTTTTAGCTATCTAAAATGAGCATCCAAGCAGTTACACTTGGGGAGCAATTACTGGTGTTTTACTGTGAAGTGCAAGAAAGATAAAATGAATTTGATTTTAAAGTAACATAAATTTTGTAAACAACTTCATGTACCAGTGAGTGATGCTCATGAGATAAAAGCCTTTGGGTGGTATGCAATTCTCAAGAAAAAGATAATATCCAAGGGAATATAAGTTACAGCATCATTGTGTCTGTAACAGGGTGGAAATAATTTTATTCAGTTTGTCATTTAAAGTTTACCTCATAGCATGAACTGACAGCCAAAGTTATTCAAGACACAAAATAAACAAGCACACCTGGAGCAGTAAAACAAGTGAATAATAAACCCCTCCAAGAAGCAATTTGAACTTATTTGCCCTAAGTTATGTTTGGGCGTTTTTTAGTGAGAACTGCTGTTCTCAGGATTTGTTGGCACAGCTTGGTGCTGTATAGAAATAAAAAAATGGATTTAATATCTGTGACTCCTCAAACAAATCTTGATAAATAGTCACCAAAATATTACCAGAAAAAAACTTATGAGACACTTATGTTATTTGTACAGCTTTTTAATGGTAGAATCACTGAATGGAATTAATAACAGAAAAAGTAGTATCTGGGTATCTGAATGGAGACAGGAGTAACCACACATCACTATAAATTTGGAATTTACTGATAAGTTTCAGAGTGATGACAAAATTATAGTGTCTAGAACATCATTTGATGGCAATGTGTTTAAACCATGACAAGTAAAAAATGTAGACTTCAGTGCTGACCTCTGTAACTGTTGAAGACATATCAGCATGTAGCAATTTGTACACGGTTTCCCCAAAACAAGTAGCTTGCCATATTGATGAATGAGGTTACTTTCTGAGGCTGTCAAACTACTACTAAATTAATCAAGAATAGTATCTATTTTATAAATTTACCATCCTAAAAGTTATCTAGTTTGTAGATACCAATTTACTCAGTGGAGATTGTTCCTATTTTTTTAGCTATCAAACAATCCCTCTACTTTCCTATACATTGAAATAAGTACAAACAAAAATAAATTTAAAGACTGCCCTCTTCTTTGTTCAAAAAAAATTATTAAAGGTGGAAAGGTATTTTTAGAAGAACTTAATGATGTATTCTAAATAACATATACCTGTTTTTATTTTTCCTTTCAACTTGATTCCCTAAAAGTTATACCTTGAAGCCAAATTGTATTTTTATCTTTGTCTAGATCTCTGAATGTCATTTTAAATGAGTGTATCTGCAGATGTGGAACCTGCAGTACTTCTGGAACCAGAAGCAAAACTGAAACAAACAAAACAGAAGCAAGAGGAAAAATAAGTATTTGGAAATCTAGTCACCAGTAAGTGATAAGTACATTTTATGTCACAGATTTGGTAGTATAAAATAATAATAAAAGAAAAGATTTAGTATGTTTCTTTCATTGAAATAATTTAAATAATGACTTTCCTCCAGTTTGAATGATGCACTGATAGTAAATACAGTGTTAAAAATCAGTCACAGATTTCTGAGTGGGAATTATTGTTGTTTATGGAAACATGAGATTCTTTAAAATGAAAAGTCTGCAGAAGGAGGGCCTGATTATTTTGAATAGAAATTGTAGGTCACTGAAAAGACAAAAATGAAAATTTCTATATTTTAATAAGCTTACATTGGGCCCAAATAGAATCTACAACTCCTTTCAGCTCAGATGCAACCCTTTCAGTTTCAAGGGAAACTAGATTATGAACCAGGACAGGAAGAGTGATGAAGACTTGCAGATTGAGATCTGAGCTATGAATAGTCAAATATTAACTCCAAAATTTTCATTAGAATAATGTCCATCTATCTCTTAGGTTTTTTGGTTTTTGTTTTTTTGGTGTTTTTTTTTCTTTTTTTTTTCTTTTTTTACTGTTGATGTCCACATCCTCTATGAATTTTTCAAAATATGTAGGGGGCACTTGTAGCTGACTTCTCGGTTTATCAATTACCTTTAAAAGTTTATTAACCAAAAGACCAGATATGTCATGAAATAATCCAACTGCAAAACTCAATGAACACAAGCAAAGACTATAAATCCAGTAGCTGATTTCATGTTTAGCAGATAAAAGCAATCTTTATAGAATTTCCTCATTTTTCTCAAGCCTTTTCTGAAAAGTCTTTGTGTATCATAGAATCACAGTCCTTACATAGTGCTAAGAGAGAGAATGAACAATCTGTAGGGAATTTGGATACTGGGATTTATTTAAATAGTGAGATCAGGGCTTTTACCATGCTTGTTTTACTTGTTTGCTCATGCCCATCCCCCCTACCTACATCCAAGAGGACTTGACATCCCTATCCAGTAGGAAGGTCACTGCAATGACTGGGCAGCAAATTGTGTTGGTTCCTACTCTGTCTCTGCTCCTAGTGTCAGGCATTTGGGATCAAAGTCATTGGGCATCCACAGAAGTCCCTGACTTTCAGCATCTTCACTCACTTATGGGATCTTTGCTGCAGCCAAAATCTTTGCCTTCTTCTTTCAAAAACCACTTCTTCCTTTCGGAAATGCTTCATTTTGGCATTTTCTCCTTTTTTTGGAAAGTCTCCAAACAATCAGTTTTCACAACACAAACAGTCTATATATGGAAGCACAACAGGGGACCAATTTATTAGTTGCTGGTTCTATCTCATGTCTCTTTATTATTTGGACAATTCAGGACAAGTGACTTCTGTTTAACCAGAATATCGTCAAAATTTACACAAGAACTGTATCATTTACAGTTATCAAGTTGAAGATTTCTGTATTAGGGTTCAAAAGTTCAGTATTTGACAATGTTCCATACATACACTCAATTATTTACTACAAAATAACATTCATAATCTAAGCAATTTTTTAGCCTATGAAAAATAGCTCAAGCAAAATCAAGATATTCACCTATCTTACATGCAACAAGACAGCATTGCATGATTGCATGTAAGTACAGCAAAATTTAAGGAAAGTGAAAATAGAATGTTCTAAAAATATTTAATAAATGCTCTATGGCAAGTCAGGATTTTTTTTTGTGTGTATCTTTCTCTGTTGAGCTAACTTCTTCAACTCCAAAGTCTTTATTTGGTTTAAAATACAGTTATCTTGTTATGCTAATGTTGTGTCTATGATGAAAATACTGATTGTGCTCACCTTTTTTTATTCTCTATTATGCTAATAATTATTTGGCCTATTACCTAATGAAGTCTGATTTCTACTTTCTTTGTTTAGTTGTCTATATTTACCATGCATATGAAACCTAGATACCTTTTGCACTTGCTGTAAACTTCTCTTTAGACCCTGTTAATCATTGAATCATAGAATAAATTGGGTTGGAAAAGACCTCTGAGATCATCAAGTCCAACCCTTGGTCCAACTCCAGTCCATTTACTATATCATGGCACTCAGTGCCACGTCCAATCTGTGTTTAAAGACCTCCAGGGATGGTGAATCCACTTCCGCTCTGGGCAGCCCATTCCAATGCCTGATTACTCTCTCTGTAAAGAATTTTTGTCTGATCTCCAACTTAAATTTCCCCTGGCAGAGCTTAAGCCCGTGCCCCCTTATCCTATTGCTGAGTGCCTGGGAGAAGAGACCAGCCCCCACCTGGCCAGAACTTCCTTAAGGACGTCATAGACAGTGATGAGGTCACCTCTGAGCCTCCCCTTCTCCAAGTTAAACACCCCCAGCTCTCTCAGCCTCTCCCCATAGGACTTATTCTCCAGTCTATTCACCAGCCTTGTTGCTCTTCTCTGGACCCACTCCAGCACCTCAGTATCTTTCCTGAACTGAGGGGCCCAGAACTGAACACAGTACTCAAGGTGTGGCCTCACCAATGCAGAGTACAGGGGAAGGATCACTGCCCTGGTCCTGCTGGCCATGCTATTTTTGATACAGGCCAGGATGCCATTGGCCTTCTTGGCCACCTGGGCACACTGTTGACTCATGTTGAGCTTCCTGTCAATTAGTACCCCCAGGTCCCTTTCTGCCTGGCTGCTCTCCAGCCACTCTGTCCCCAGCCTGTAGCACTGCGTGGAGTTGTTGTGGCCAAAGTGCAGGACCTGGCACTTGGCCTTATTGAACTTCATCCCATTGGAATCAGCCCATCTCTCAAGTCTATCCAGATCCCTCTGCAGAGCCCTCCTGCCTTCCAGCAGGTTGACTCTACCTCCCAACTTGTTGTCATCAGCAAATTTGCTGATGATGGACTCAATCCCCTCATCTAAATCATCAATAAAGATGTTAAACAGGACTGGACCCAACACAGACCCCTGGGGAACACCACTGGTGACCGGCCGCCAGCTGGATGCAGCTCCGTTCACCAGCACTCTCTGGGCCCGACCCTCCAGCCAGCTCCTAACCCAGCAGAGGGTACACTTGTCCAAGCCATGGGCTACCAGCTTTTCCAGGAGTATATTATGGGAGACAGTGTCAAAGGCCTTGCTGAAGTCCAGATAGACCACATCCACAGCCTTCCCCTCATCCACCAGGTGGGTCACCTGATCGTAAAAAGAGATCAGGTTGGTCAGACAGGAGCTGCCCCTCCTAAACCCATTCTGGCTGGGTCTAATCCCTTGTCCATCCTGAAGGTGCTGTGTGATTGCACTCAGGATGAACTGCTCCATTACCCTGCCAGGCACGGAGGTCAGGCTGACAGGCCTGTAGTTGCCAGGGTCAGCCTTGCAGCCGTTTTTGTGGATTGGGGTGACATTCGCCAACCTCCAATCATCTGGGACCTCCCCAGAGAGCCAGGACTGTTGGAAGATGATGGAGAGCGGTTTGGCAAGCTCTTCTGCCAGCTCCTTCATCACCCTGGGATGGATCCCATCTGGTCCCATAGACTTGTGAGGATCCAGATGGCTCTGTAAGTCACTATTTCCTCCTGGAATACAGGGGGGCTATTCAGCTCCCTCTCCCTGTCTACCATCTCCAGAGGCCAGTTTTCTTGAGGGCCACCTGTCTTACTGGTAAAAACTGAGGCAAAGTAGGTGTTAAGTACCTCAGTGTTCTCCTCATCTTCCTTAACTATATTTCCCTCCAAGTCCAACAGAGAATGGAGGTTTTCCTTGCCCCTCCATTTGTTATTAATGCATTTATAGAAGGACTTTTTGTTATCCCTAACAGAATTAGCCAAATTAACTTCAAATTGCACTTTTCTTTCCCTGATTTTTTTCTGCATGATGTAGCTATCTTCATAAATTCTTCATAAGTAGCCAGCCCTTTTTTCCACAGTCTGTAAACTCTCTTTTTATCCCTGATTTCCTTCAGAATCTCCATATTTAACCAAGCCAGCCATCTTCCCCTCCAGCTGGCCTTTCGGCACACTGAGACAGCCTGTTGCTGTGCATTCAAAATCTCCCTCTTAAAACATGTCCATCCCTTCTGGACCCCCTTGCCTTTAAGGGTTGTTTCCCAGGGTATGCTCTGAATTAGTCTTTTGAATAGGCCAAAATCCACCCACCCAAAGTCCAGTGTAGAGGGTTTAATGATGGCTCTCCTTGCATCTCTGAGTATTTAAAATTATATTATTTCATGGTTGCTATGCCCCAGGCAGCCTCCAACCACTACATCTCCCTGGTAGGCTCATTTACCAGTTGATGAAGGAAATTGTCCTCTATACACTCCAGAAACCTCCTAGACTGACTCTTCTCTGCAGTATGAAGCTCCCAGCAGATATCTGGTAGCTTAAAGTCACCCACAAGAACAAGGGCTGGAGATTTTGAGACATCTGCCAGCTCTTGTAGCATAATTCATCTCCTTCATCATCCTGGTTGGGTGGTCTGTAACAGACACCCACAAGGGTGTCAGCCTTGTTGGCCTTGCCCCTGATTCTGGCCCACAGACACTCAACCTTGTCACTGCTGACCTCAACTTCAACAGAGTCAAGAGACTCTCTAACATATAAAGCCACTCCTCCACCTCTCCTACCCTGCCTGTCCTTTCTGAAGAGCTTGTAGACTTCCATACCAGCATTCCAGTTGTGCAAGTTATGCCACCATGTTTCTGGGACAGCAACTATGTCATAGTTTTCCTGTTGCACTATGGCTTCCAGCTCCTCTTGTTTATTGCCCATACTGTGTGCATTGGTGTACATGCACTTCAGCTGGGCCATTGATTTTACTCTCAACTCAGGCTCTACACCCTTAGGCTTATCTCTGGAGAGCCCAGTTTCAGTCCCTTCTCCCTTCAAACCTAGTTTAAAGCCCTCCTAACCAACCCTGCCACCTTATGGGCTACTGTTCTTTTGCCCTTCCTAGATAAATGAAGCCCATCTGGTTTGACGAGCCTAGGCCACACAGTGTTTGCCCCATGTTCAAAAAACCCAAAATTTTGACAGTAGCACCATCCCCTAAGCCACCTATTGGTAAGCTGGGCTTTCCTAAACCTCTCCTCATTTATCTCCTCATTCATCCCGGCTAGCACAGGAACTGAGGCAATTACTACCTGTGCTCCTGTCTCATGAAGTGATCGGGTCAGAGCCTTAAAATCTTTTTTAATTACCCTGGTACTTCTTTCATTGATGTCATCACTTTCAACCTGGACAACCAACAGTGGGTAATAGTCTGAGCGTTGAATTAGTTTAGGAAGTCTCTTAGTAATATCCCTCACCCTGGCCCCAGGAAGGCAGCAAACCTCCCTGTGGGATGGGTCTGGCCAACACAGAGGGCCCTCAGTTCCCCTCAAAAGGGAGTCACCGATTACAACAACGCTTATCTTTTTCCTCGTATCTGTAGTTGTAATCTGTCTCGTAGACGGGGGGTAACCAGAAGACCTTGTAGACAGATCTTCCTCCTGACTGTCCTCCATCAGACTTTCTGAGTCCAGGGCCATATACCCATTTTTTAAGAGCACCCCGGTAGGTGAAAGGGGTCGAGAGGGGGTTATTTTGCCTTTACGACCAGGCACCTGTTTCCATTCCTCCCCATCCATTT
This sequence comes from Willisornis vidua nigrigula, assembly GCA_021164005.1. Classification (NCBI taxonomy): domain Eukaryota; kingdom Metazoa; phylum Chordata; class Aves; order Passeriformes; family Thamnophilidae; genus Willisornis; species Willisornis vidua. The sequence goes on from JAJPCS010000369.1 coordinate 629,470, forward strand.
GGTCTGTTCTATCTGCCTGACGGCAGGAGGGGCTGAGCTTCACCACCTCCTGCTGGGCTTCCTTAGAAACTGAAAGGGTGTGACTCCACCACTCAATTTTTCTTTCACTCTCCCTTATGCTTCTGAGCCTTTTCACCTCTTCCTTTAGCTCTGCCACAGACCCAGCAAATCGTTCACCTGCTCACATCGTATGCAGGTGCTTCTCACACTGCCCTCTGGTAGCAGTTCCAGTCTCAAACAGTCTATGCAGCCAGAGGCCTGAGTGGCTGCATCCTTTTTAGAGGGTTCTGTCTGTGTTGCCACACCTCTACTGGTAACAGGAGCAACAGTTTTCATTTTTTTGGAAGGCATGACTGCCTTGAGTTGTGGGGAAAAGAAAAAAAAACCCAGGAAAAAACACCTAGGCCTGTGCCCTGTCTGCTCACCCTGCCTGTGTGAACTGCTGTGCCAAGCCCTCACTGACGTGCCATGCCCCTGTTTGTCCGCTCCTGTTCGCCACGCTCCAGGTCGCTCGCGCTCCCCAGAGATGTTTTTAAAGCCTTTTCAACCCCCTGCTAATGAGCAAGTCACACCTCTGATTCACCTCTCAGTCACCTGGTAACAGTTGGAGGAGGAGCAAACCAATCCTAGCAGGAAATGATCATCTGTTCCATGTTGTGAACATTTGATTTGATTTCCACATCTCCATCTGTTCATTATCTTTCTAATATGTTTCTGTGTTGTAGACTTTGATAGGTGCTATTGTGGGGTCCTCTATGATGCACTCCTAGTGGTGGAGTAATTGTCTGTATTGTTTTAATATCTGACTTTTCCAAAATATAGGCTTTGCAATTTTTTTTCTCTTTTACTTGTTTTATACTTTGGTGTGAATGTGTGATCAGTTTCTAGGGATTTTCTCAGAGACAACATATAAAAACTTTTTTTCAAGCCAGTTAACAAGCAAATATTTATATTTAACTAATAAGATTAAAAAATTATTTCACATATCTTAAAAATTCTATTTAATTCGTAAAAATGTACTATTTCAAACACTTGTTTAATAAATTTCCTCCTAAGTTACCCGACTCAGGACACAATCAATACTAGAGACTATTTGGCATTTTCTTTCATGTCTGTGACCCTTCTTTGAGACAAAGAAAAACATGGATTCCATTTTATTTCTCAGTAAGTGCAACAGAAGTCTGAAACTATGAACTCATTTTCCAGCTTAACATTTTTAGTGCTGAACTCACTGGCACCACAAATCTGTACCTATAACTCTTGCAAAGGGGAACAGACTAGTATAATTAGTGAGAGTCAGTGACACCTTTACTGACCATACACTATTCCATCCCAAAGGCAAAATATTGACTGGAGAAAACTGTACTTGGATTCTTATTTCAACAGCAAACTTCCCTTTGTGCAGATGAAGAAAATGGAAATTTTTGTCTGGATCACTTATGAAAAGGTTTAACAGAGGTTAAGATCCTGAATCTCCACATGGTACAGCTCTGGTATGTAGATTCTTCAGTCTTACAGGCCACCTTAAGATCTTGATTGTACAATGTAGATGTGTTTGCAGTTCATTAGCACCTCAAACCTCTGCTTAAATCATGACTACTACATACTTTAAAGTCAAACAGTAAATTGCATCACATCATTCTTGGGACTTTTTTTTGTACTGTCTTTAAGTAGGGATAAACAGCATTGTCTACAGTGAAAGTGATTTTTAGACAATATAGTAATAGAGTATGGATTTTGGACACTACCAGCTGCCACTGCATTTTCACAGAGGTTAGTCAAAATAGTTTGTGGTGTTACTGTTTTCCTAATGAGAGATATAAACTAATTTAGGCATATTTATTTTCTTAGAGCTCAGTATTCTTACACTATTCTTTAGTTCGTCAAGTTGGATATGAAATGACAGCCAGTGATGCAATGCTGTTTATTATATGACGATATACTTAAGCATATTGATTTACCTCCTTGGAACGAAATTGTCTGAATGTATTCATATGGAAAGCTGCATGCAAGACGAAAGGCAACTTGGTGGGCAGTTCTCGTCTTCTTCAACAGTTCCTGGATCTCTTGATTGTTTTCGTCAAACCAGTCTTTGTTTTTCTTGGAGGAGAACCCTAAGGACTATTCAGAGGACTGCAGGATGCAACTTCTAATATGTGGCCAAAGTGCTTCAGGAGAGGGATCTATGGGATTATCTTTAAGTCTAGTTTGAAGGTTTACCGGAAAGCTGTCTCTCACTGTAGCTCTTTGAAGATTATTAACTTAGAGCCTTCTACTTGGAATGGCACCTCTCTTAGGTTTAGGCTTGAAGTGGAGGTTAAGTTTGCAATGCACAAGACGATGGTCTGTTTGACATTCTGCACTAGGCATCACTTGGGTGTGACGGACACCACCAACATTTCTCTGTTGCACTAAGACATAGTCAGTGAGGTGCCAGTGCTGGGATTGCGGATGCATCCAGGTTGTCTTCAGGCTGTCTTTCTGTTGAAAGATAGTGTTGGTGATGGTGTGCTGCTGTTCTACACAAAACTCTAGCAGGAGGCGTCTGTTGTCATTGCAGTTTCCAACACCATGCTTGCCCAGGACTCCTTTCCAGGCTTCAGAATTCTTTCCTACTCTGGCATTGAAGTCACCAAGGATTATGATTTTATCATCTGCAGGAACCTTTACGTGAGGCAGTGGAGGTTGGTGTAGAATTTGTCTTTTTCCGCTGGGTAAGCTTGGAGAGGTAGGGCATATACACTAGAAAGAGCCACATGTTGCTTGTTGTGTAGTGGGAGACATAATGAGATGTGACCAGAATGAACTGTCAGCAAATTTTCAAGTTTGGAGGCAATGGAGTTTTTAATCATGAAGCCAACTCCTGAAAGGTGTCTTTTCATTTTGGGTTTGCCTGACCAGTAGAGTGTGTAGCCAGCACCATGTTCTTTAAGGCTGCCTTCCTCATGAAGACGAACTTCACTGAGAGCAGCAATGTCGATGTTGAGTCATGACAGTTTGTGGGCAATTAGAGCAAAACAACATTCAGGACGTCCACTATCCATAGTATCAAGCACGGTTCTGATATTCCAACATGCGAGTGTTAATCTGAACACACCTTTGCAGGCAGGTGTATGCCTTTGAAATCTCTTTGTTTTTGTTTGACTGCATCAGAAGATGCCCGTTGGCCGTGGTTATCCAACTGGGTGTGGAGATGAGCTTTGTTTAGGCCACCTTTGTTAGGCCCCTCTCCATGTGGACCAAGCAGTGATGTCCATAGAAAAGGCTGCTTGGTTGTTCAGGATGCTGCCTCACAAGACTGTGATCTCTGGGGTCAGTCTCAAATGACCAATATCCTGAACCGCCTGCATGTGGGGTTGGGTCTGTGGCTTCCAGCTGCTTCCTATCGCCTGCCGTTTTTGACCCTCTCCTGTCGCTACAGGGCTTTGCAATGTGGGTGAACCCTTCAAGCCTGCACAATGGATTTTTTAGGTGAGGCACAGCGTGCGCAGAACTGGCCCCACCCTTTACTCCTAAGGTTCATATGCCACGGCCTAGCGAGCTTGGACAGTGACAGTGAATACCTCAGGATGTAGGTTTGGTTAGAGTATCCTTAGATGGATAGGCTTACAGGGCTAAGCGAGCTCCATCTGCCTGGGTTTGGACTAAGAGTTGTCCTTCTCCTAGGATGGTTGCCAGAGGGCTAGCGAGCCCATCCTGTCCGTGGACACACTTTGTCTGACCCTTCAGCTGAGACCTGTCTGGCATGGGAGACCCTACTGGTGTCACAAACCACCTCCAGCATAGCTCTCAACCTCATGAGGGCATGCAAGCTTTTCCACCGCGACAAGGGGGTGTCCTCGGAAAAGAATGTCTCTTATAAATATGGGAGATTTAGTATCCTGTACTTCCTTGCTAATTAAACTTTAATGTTACAGTAAATCCTGGAACTAATCAACTTGTTTCTGAGCTGCAACTTGGTATCATTCAGCAGTGACCAAGTGACCTTTCTTATTATAATTTCCCTGAGAACTTGCATGTTAGTCCAACCAATTAAGCAAATGGTTTTTACATTCTAATTAATGATTAAATAATTTACACTGATAGTGCCAACCATCTCTGATCATGAATGACAAACACATTCATCAAACTATTGATTTTTCTGTTCTTTTTTGTTGTACTTGTACAGTCTGAAAGTTCAGCATCCTAAGCAGTAAGATCAATCTGCAGGACTTTTAGATTTCTTTAGTAGCAAACAACAGACTGTGAATCAATAACATAACTTTGATATGACTTTACTTTTCATTCCGGATGACAGAGTTCTAGTAGTAAATGTTTTTTTTTTAAAAACACGAGCTTGCAATAGCTTGGCTTGAACCAAATCAGATCACAGAATCACAGAATATGCCAAGATGGAAAGGACCCAAAAGGATCATCAGGTCCAACTCTTGGTCCTGCACAGGATCATCCCCGAGTCTCACTATGTGCCTGAGAGTATCATCCAAACACTTCTTGAACTCTGTCAGGCATAGTGCTGTGACTACTCCACAGAGGAGCCTGTTTCAGTGCCCAACCACTGGAAGAACCTTTTTCTAATATCCAACCGAAACCTCCCCTGACACAACTTCAGACTGTTCCCTTAGGTCCTGTCACTGGTCACCACAGTGAAGAGATCAGTGTCTGCCCCTTGTCTTCCACTCATAAGGAAGTTGTAGACCACAATGAAGTCTCCCCTCAGTCTCCTCTTCTCCATGTTGAACAAACCAAGAGACCTCAGCCATTTCTCACATGGTTTCCTATCAAGGTCCTTCACCATCTTTGTTGCCCTCCTTCGCTTGCTCTGTAAGAGCTTAATATCTTTGCTTTTGGTGCCCAAAACTGAACACAAATACTCAAGGTGAGGCCATGCCAGTGCAGAGCAGAGCAGGACAATCCCCTTCCTGGACTGGCTAGTGTAGCTGCACCTGATGTCCCCCAGGACATGGTTAGCCCTCCTGGCTGCCAGGGCACTGCTGACTCATGTTCAAATTGCCATTGACCAGGACCCCCAGGTCCTTTTCCATGGCACTGCTCTCCAGCATCTCATTCCCCAGTCTGTACATACATCCGGGACTGCCCCATCCCAGGTATGGAATCTGACACTTTCCCTTGTTGAACACCATATTTTTGGTGATTGTTGATGTGGATATTTGGTTTGGTATGTGCTTACTGAAATGTTTAGAAAACATTTCCATTGACTTGATTGGCTTTGTCTTGAGAAATGAATATATTTGTTGTAACCAAGAACCAACATATTTCTGCAAGCGCCATGAATGATTCCAAGCAATCAAAACTCTACAATTTTTTAAATTACCTTTTTTATAGAAGCTCTTTGGAAGAGACAAAAAATTCAATTAGCCAGAGAAAATCATGAAACTAAACTAAAAATAAAAAAGCAAAAATTCTTCAGAAAGTTTAATTTCTTGTATAAAGGCAGGACAAGATTCTGCTCTTTTAGGTTTGCACATTTAATGTAGTACCTTACTTCCTTACCTATAAAAAAGTGGCCAAGGTAAATTTTCAAGCACATTTTTTACCCAAACTGGTAATTTATATCTTCATTGACAGTGGATTATGCAGAATAGTTCATGTAAAAATAAGAACAGTATTTGTGCTAAGTCCTTTTATTTAGAACTTCAAGTCAAGTAAAGAAAAAAAAATTGTTAAAAAGAAAACCATAATGCTTAGGTGTCAAATGAAAATAGAAAAGTGCTATTTCTGTATTTTTTAAATGATCTCAAAGTAGCAATTGCTTTAATTGCCAAAAGAGCCTTCTCTTCTTCAAAAATTCTAAACTTTTACTTATAAATATGGTGACATGACAATGTAAAATAGGAATGATTTCAATGACTTGTAGAGATATTTACTCCAGTGAGGTAAAATAAAGATTATAGAGATTTTTTTTATTATAATCACTGATGATAAACTATTAAATATACTTTGTGGCTGTTTGTTATTTCATACATGCGAAAATACTAGACTGATGAACATTTTGAAAAGTCATTACTTCATTGTACAGCATTTATCAGACACAAGATCATTTATTACCTTGTCATATGTTCTTGACTTTAAAAAAATGAGTTTGAGGAAGAAACTACCTTGCATATTTAAAGAGGAAAAGAATCACCCCCTTCTATAAATATTTTCAAATCTTCTCATTAAAACAGTTTTAATTCTCTAAACAGATATTCACTCCAACATTTCTTTTGTCGTATGTTTACAGCATCAGACAAGTTCTGAGACCATCGTTGATCAGCTTAGCAATTATGAAGAAACTCCTAATAAGATCAAGGTAAGGCATGGTGAGACAACACACATTTTTTAAGACAATGTTCTGTTCATTTCACAGTTTTGAATGTGTCATGTGTGTATTTACGCTGAAAGGAATGATAAATGTGAGAAATAGTTATCGTATTCATAGAGTGTGTCAGATAAACTCTTGTCTGTTAAAGAATGCTAATGTGAACTTTGGAGGTTTTTGCAGGGCATTTAACTTTTGATTTAGGAGGATGAAGGCAATGAAAAACTTTGGATGTTTCACCTAATATTAAGTTAGGTTCAAGCTTCTTGTGGTCTGATCCCCATTTCCTTTTTTATTTTACCTCTGATTGGTAGTTGCTGGACCTTCATTAAGGACTATTCAAAAAACTTTGCTTGTATGTTTAAAAAATTTCTGCTGAGATTCTTCACAACATTGTTTCTTTCAAGACAGAGAATACATTCTCTACTACTTTATGGGCACAAAATCCAATCCTGGATAGTATCTTCTGATCTGTGTTCTGACCAGATCTCACTGTTAGTAGGAACGAAAAGAAACAGCAGCGTAAAAAAATTGATAGGAGAAAAGTCTCTGCAACATATAATACAGATCTGATTCACATCTAATGGCTTTGCTGTGACAACACTTAATGCTTGGTGTCTGGATGATGACTTTTGGATGTTGTGTTTTCTATTAGCTCTCAGTAGTGCACATTAAAAGTAAGTTAAGCAGTCTTTAACAGAAGGGCTTATGCACATCATATCTACTTTTTCTTCATTTTGGTTTTGATCGCTTATGCTGTCAAATTCAACACTGCTGTGTGAAACTCTTATGCCAAATCAGATTGTTTCATGTCATGAATAGCAGTGTTATCATTTGCAATTTGCCCAGCCTTGTTAAACTAAAGTTAGAGTTCACTGGGTGCAAAGGAGCAGAATAAAAGGGAAATTGACCTGTTTATCTTAATCTGTATTATTAACTATAAATTTGTGCATATTTCTGTGCAATTGCTAATTCTTCAAAGCATTTTTCTGAAATTTGTTGAGAGCTCAAGAACTTATTTTGGAACTGACGTGGGAAGTGATGGCAAAATATATTTGCTGGGCTAAAGACTGTTTATCACAGTGTCTGAAGAATGGGAAGGAAGGAAGAAGTGAAAAAGAAGAAAAATTGTATTAACATATGGCAAAATATGAGCAAACCTCAATCACCAAAAAAGGGGCCATACAGAGAAACAAATTTGTGTATAAATCACATATTTTCTCAACATTTCTGAAAGGCAACCACCATTACAACTGATTTCTTGACTGAGCCATTTGCAAGGCAAACCTGCTTCTGGATCTGTTGTTGCAGTAGAAATTTTGGCTGAATATAACTATTCCTGCCAAAAATGTTTTATGTACATAGAAACATAATAGGACATGATCCAGGAAATAATTCTATGTTTCTTAGAGAAGTTATATAGAAGAAGCTCAATCCTCATTTTCATATTCTGAACTTTAGCAATATTACCTGTTTTCTGGAATTGTCACCATACAATGAGGAAATTACTCGTTCTATTATAATTGCCCATAAATTGACACCTACATGTTTAGTAAAACCTTTGCAGTGGGTTTTCCATCTTGTATGGGGTATAGTATCTCTGATTACAATGGAGTCTAGAGTCTTTAGAAAGGCTGGTGTGAGAGACTAAGGGGAAATTCTTGTGATGTTAGAGTAGTTTCAGTAGAAGAACTTTCCGAGTTTCACTGTACTTGTTAGCATAAAGTGCTTTACTCCTTTGGGGAAACAGCATTCTTGGAAGACACACTGGAAATGCTGAGAACAGCTAGAACTGTGCACTTCTAGTGATTCTAAAGTTTGTTAGAAACCAGTGAAAATTGGATTTCAACATTCAACAGCATGTCGCTGTGTATCTCGCTAGAGCAACCATCAGTGGGAATCATTCTAACACACTCTGGCAGAGGTTACACAGGCAAACAGATAAGAGAGAGAGCAGGGGAGCTGAGTAGAAGAAACAAAGCTTTGCAAATAAATAAATAAGATTACAAGAGAACAGGTGCAAGGTGTTGTTAAAAGAAAGTCATTATGATAGGACTTGTGTAATAACAGCAATTAATTTTTTTTTTTTGGTAAATGTATGAGCCTCTAGTGTGCATGAGCTAACATAATGTGAAACACTGGCATATTCTTTGATGGCTCATTAAGACTGGTTTCATCTGAATCACATAAAAACTACATAGTCTCTGTCATTTTGCTACTGGTCTCAAGGATCAATGGTATCTTAAGAATGCCAGAAAAAGGTATCAATTTGATAATGGGGAGTGGCATATCCTCTAGAAAATCTGATATGCTCATGGTACAAGGTACATTGTTTCAGCACTAGATAACAAAAATTGGAAACATTTTCCAGAAATACAAGCATCCTGGTTTTGGCTGGGATAGAGTTGAGTTTCTTCTCAGTAGCTAGTAAGTTCTATTTTTTGAATTTAGTATGACAATAATGTTGATAACACATCAATGTTTTTGTTGTTACCGAGTAGCACTTATCCTAAGTGAAGGACTTTCCAGTTTCCCATGCTCTGCCAGTGAGAGATGCACAAAAAGCTGTCAGTGAGCACAGCCAGGACAGTTGACCTATACTGGCCTAAGGGACTTTCCACACCATAGAACAGCATTCTCAGTATATAAATGGGGTGAGGGGTTGGCTGGGAGGGGCAGATGGCTGGTGGGGGATGTGCTGGGCATTGGTTAGTGAGTGGTGATCAACTGTATTGTGCAAGACTTGTTTCTCTGGTGTTTTATTCCACTCTCTATTCTTTTCATTACAATTATTACTATCTTTTATTTTGTTTCAGTTATTATACTGTTTCTATCTCAAACAACGTGCTTTACTTTCTCCTCCCCACTGCCAGTGGCATGGTGAGCGAACAGCTGTGTGGTACTTAGTTACCAGCTGGGGTTAAACCACGCCAAGTCAAAATTGTTTACATCCTAATTGCACATGCCTTTCTTCGATCTCCAACTTGATAATGAAATACGTATGTAAGGATATTAGGAATGCCCAGTTGATAAACTAAATAGAGTTTAATATCTCTTATTGGGTTTGCTGGTTTATGATCTTAGTTACTTTGGGGACATACCAACATAAAAAACAGATTAAGAGAAGGAAGAGAAACTTTGGCATGACAGGTGATTATGAATTATTTATGACCAATTGGTGATTCTGCTTATTAAAATTATCACACCAAAGAATGAGTCATGCAAGAAGGATATTTATTTGCAGCAACTATAACTTGCTTATGTGGAAATAGTAGATCCTTTAATTAGGTTTGTTTTAAAAGCTTAAACCTTACCGATGTGGTCTTTGGGTTTTAGTGTTGTTTTTTTGGTTGTTGTTCCTTCTCTTCCCCCCCCCCCCCCCCCCCAGTATACATGTTGGAATTCTATGCACCATAAAGAATGAATCCAAATCCAGAAACCTTGTATGTACTTTGTTAAAAGTCATAAGACCTTGTGATTAAAGCTACTATAGTAGAAAACTACAAAAAATACTATTTAAGAATAGAGAAATAATAGAAGAGAGATAATGACCAAGATAAAGGATCTAAATTAAAGAAGTGAAAATTCATGTACAAAGTGCAAATATTATGAGGCTTTTAGAAGATGAGCTGGACAATAAACGGTACCTGTGTAAGAATAAACTTGAATCTGTTTATTTTTATACAGTGTGCTGACTGCTTCTCTCTGCAAAGACAGAGTTTTGCTGTACTTTGTATGTGACTGTATCTGTATTATCTTCAAGTACAAAATTTTATTCTTTCTTTTTGTGTTTGTCAGTTCTTCGATTTTTGTGTAATATTTGCAAATTGAGAGGAAGCCATGCATACACATTTTATTAACTGTATCACCTTTCTATAAACAGCAGTGTAGATTTCATCACTTGGTACAGGTTTCATGCCCTAGGAGAACAGTAGATTGATTGAAGAAAAGAAATATTGCCTACATCACAGAAACTAATTATACTTTCTCACCAAATGTTATGAGTAGATGAGTAAATGACTGAGAATCCCATGAGGTTTATCTGCTTCATTTTATTATTTTATAAATACAATAACAAATATAGTTTTCTTTCTGCCTGCTGTCACTCTTTCTTATTCTCCCCAGTTACAACAAAATCTCTACGAAAAAGTCACATCTCCAGATTCTGAGAGTGAAAAATCTGCAGTACTCTGAACAAATCTTACTGTCTGGCCATCATTTCTTTCTAATGTGTGTAGCTTTCCCAATATAACAGACGCTTGCCTAATACAAAACTACTTTCTTGATTTTATTAGTAGGCAATATAAAAATCTATGAGTGAATACTAATATTTTAATCCTTTTAATTAGGCAATAGTTTTGAAATTAAACCCTAATAGTAAAATTATGCTCTGACCAGATAGTTCTGACTACAAGAGGTACTCAGGACAATACTGCTATTTTAATTTGTAATAGGGAAGACACTAATAAAAATCTCTTCCATAAATATAAAGCATGTGAGAAAGAAATGGAAGAATATTGAAAACAGTGCT
>JAJPCS010000369.1:640329-776096 GCA_021164005.1 Willisornis vidua nigrigula
ATGTCCTTGATTAATGTTAAGTAGCTTCTTCAATAGCACTGTTTTCACAAACTTGTTTTGATAGAAAATGATGTTAAAATACATTTATATAGCATGAATAAGTATAAAAGTGATTCAAAATCCCTTAATGAATTGGTGATTAAGTGATTTGGTGTAAAAAAAATCAATTTCAGCAAATACTTCTAAATGTTACAATTTGAAATTCTTCTAATTGTTACAATTTAATATCTACTGCACCAAAGTTGAGGTAGTTATGGAATGTTTCTTTGAAGAAGTTTATTTGTGATATGAGCATCAATCAGATATTCATGGAAATTGTGTTAGAATCTATATGTAACTTAACTCAAAAGCTTCCTTCCATGAAATTGCAAATGATCTTTGTATATGTAACATATTTTTATATGCATGTGCTATAAAAATAAATGGAAAATAGTTCCCTTTTTAAAAGGGAATGACCCTTTGAGAGTCAAGAAGTTCCAATTTCATAGAAATATTTCTAAATTTAAATTATTCAATTCATAATACAGTCAACATTTTCTCAAGTATTTCTGCTCAGAAGATTTACTTAGGCATTCCATCAACAATCAGCAGTAGCCATTACTAAACAACGTGGTTATAACTATTTGTGTGTAAAGAAAGTACAGACAGATAGGACATCAGGTGCATTTTTGGGATTTGTAATATTTTTTGATTAAATTTCACATTCTTTCAACAGCTGGTGGTTGGGAAGATATATTATGCAAACAGAATTACTCAATGACTCACTGATTTGGAAATTTCAATGACTGTATGCAAAATGCATCTCATTTCCAAATTTATTCTGATAGCATCAATTTCTTCACCCTAGAATATGCAAGGATATTAACTCATTGTTTTGTTTCACTCACTGTTACAAACCAGTGTTTCATGAACCTTAGAAGTCTTGAGGGTATTGCTTTATCTTGGTGGAAATGATTGTCCTGAAATATTAACCAGGCCAGAAGAAAAAGAATACAATTTTTCTGCTCAATGAAGCCCAAACCTTTTCATAATATGCTATAAAGACATTAAATTCTTCTTATGTATTTATGGATTTTTGGATGTATATAGAGAATTAAGAATTTTAACAGTTAGATTCTAGATATTTTTCCAAATTGATTAAAAACCCACACACAACCTGCTAATTTTCGTTCTTACTGTATTCTTCCTTTTTTTTTCTTTTTCAGTCTTAAAGTTAGACAACGGTTAGACATAAGAGAATTAATTTTCAAAGTATTTGGGGACATATGTAGTTAGCAGATATTGTCAGAAGCATTTACTGTTCAGGTAGTCATTTATGTGAGCCAAAGTGTTCCTCAGATAATAGAAGTTCTGTTAGTCGACACTTTTGACTGCCTTGAGTCATCAGTGAGTTCTTTCATAGGTAGGTACAATACTGTACACATTCTAGGCCAGAATTTGGATGGCTTATCGTAACATCTGTGGCAGAATTTAAAATTCTTGAGGGGAGTCACAATTCTTTTTTATTGTCTTACTTTTATAACACTGTAGCACTGTATCAAGAGTTAAACAGCTAATAATATGAGATGCACTGAAACTCTAATGCAGATTTGCAAAGTTTAAAATAACTCTAAGCTCTCACTTTTTTCCTGCAGAGAACCTGGAAATTTCCTTTTTACTTGATTATGTGAAGAGTTAAAGACATTTAGAAAAATATAATGAATATCTATTTCTCTTAAATGTTAGTAGAAACCATTTCTGAGGGTTATTGAAGGTCTGTAACAGTTCTTAAAACATTGAACAGCTGCAAACTCAGGCACTCAGGTTAAGTGTAAATATAATTGCTTAGGAGTTGAGAATATGCAAAGTGACAGCTGAAATGACATGCAGAGTAAGAATGTGAGAGTAAACAGTAAGATTTAAAAAAAAATAAATTAATCCACCTGATACATTGTCCAGGGCATATTCCTCTGTGTTGTTACATCAGATTCATCATGTTACCTGTTAAGCAGTGGAGTGGGTTGGCTACTGTGAAAACACCCTATAGCTGCAAATCTATCTGAGAGTCTCTAGGTAATGGTTTTTATAGTGCCCAGAAGCAGATCCACTTAATGACAACAGTGATAATGCTTTAGATAAAGAGACTGGTTGACGTCAATCTTATATGCATGTGTTGGGAGAGGCTTGGCCTCAGCCCCTCCATTTGTCTGACCCTACGTTAGGCTGGCAAGGTCAGTGTGACCTTGGAGCAGCCAGAAGGAGAAGTAAACAACCTCAGCTCCTTGGTAAACAGCGACAAAGTGTCGCCAGAGGTGGGCTGCCCAGCGCGTGGACACCTTGTGAAGTTGGCTTTCAGTCAATGGGAAAAGCCCCTCAGGTCGTGATCAAAGCCCTTTGACCTATCGCAAGCCACCCCGGTTTGCGTGTACCCCTCAAAACCCTACATAACCTGTTTACCCCTCCAATAAAGTTATGGTGAACGTTCTTTTAACCATTTTGGAGACTGGACCATATCTCTATGAGAATTCATCCAGGTATCTGGCGCTGAAATCCGAGGTCACGTCGGGGTTGGGCAGGCTGGGACAAAGAAAAACCTCTTGCTACAGCAAAATACAGCAGCTTTTTCCCTACATGCATGCAGAAAGTAAAGTGAAAAAATTAAAAATGGAAGTAGTGATTGCTGGACATTTTAGTAGTTGAAAGGGAGCTAATTATGGACTTTGGAATCACAAGATGAATTTTTGTTTCATAACAGTAAGGTTGAGGAGTTTTTTTAATTTTAGCAGTATTGTCCCAATTTTCTGATTAATTTAAGGATTATTGATCTCTGACCAAAGCTGTGGTTCCAATACATGTCACAGTAACTGAATACTGATAATTTACTGTTCTATAACACAGAATATACAGAATAAAATGTGTCTGTTTAATCTGTTTTAATCGTGGTATGTGCATTATCATTTTATAGTAAAAATTAAGAACTTAGAAAATCAGATTGCAAAGATGAAAGTAAAAGGAAATTTTTGAAGCTGGAGTCAGTGATAATGAAAGAGGTTGCAGTGACAGCTGTAGGGGTAAAGACCTTGTTTCAGTCAGAACATAAGCTTCAAAGTTTTAAAATTCTCTACAAAATTTAAGTCTGAACTTTAAAGTCTGATTTAAATCTAAACTAGAAATTCTGGATTATCATTATTCTTACCACATATCTGTAGTTTGCATGCCTTTTGTTTATCTCAATGCTGGTTTCAAACCATTACATGTCAAATGCTAAAGGCCAAGTCATTGTGCCAATGTTTAATATTGCTAACTTTGTAATTATATTGTCCCTGAAAATTATGAAGAGATACTATGAGACTTCAGATATGAACCCTTATCAAGACATTAAAAAATTTTGAAGGAATTGTATTTATTTTATATTGTTAATTTTCCTTTGGATTACAATTTTTTTTAATTTAGAAAAATTTAAAATGTCATTTTATAGGTGCCTCATCAAATTAAAAGAAAAGCTTTGAGGTTATAATGTACTACAGTTTTTGCTACAATTCTGGCATAATTGTACTAGTAAAAAAATTTACAATCTGGATCGCTAAACACTCGACAAAAGCTGTGCAGAGATTGTGGAACCTCTTACTGGGATATACTGAAAGCTTTCCCAGAGAAGGCCCTTCACAACCTGACTTATGCTGGCCTTGATTTGAGTGACAGACCAGAATAGAGGACCTCCAGACATCCACTGCAACTTAATTAATTCTATGACATTTATAAAAATGTCAGTCATTTTGCTGCTTTCCTTTAAAAACAATGGACAATTTAAATTCCATCAAAATGAAAATGTAGAAGTGAGAGTATTTTCCTTTAGCAAGCTAGGACTTGAATTCCTCTTTTTTTTCCTACAACATTCAGTTTGATATTTTTAAATCCTCAAGAATATGTCCACTTCACCAGCGTTTTTGTGTGCAGTAGGCTATCTAAGAAAGTAATTTTAGAGATGTGCTCAGACACTTAGGTTCAGCATCTACCTGCTCAAAGTGCTGTGAAACTGCTCATGGTAGATGATAAATTTGATATTTGAAAAAGAATGCTGTGCATTAACACTGCAATCTTCACATCAATATTGCTGGAAGCTTGGGATATGCTACAAGGGCTTATTTTATTATTAATTTTGATCAAATCTTCTGAAACAGCATATTTTATGCTAAGTCTGAAGTTTACCCAAACATCCTAAAAGAATTAGTTTTAAATCATTATCTGCTCAAGGTTTTTCCCTTAGTGTTTTTATTTATACTTACAGCAACATGCAGTGTCTTCTGTGTGTAGCTAATGGAAAAATGGATTAAGTGCATATAAATACATAAATCAGTACATGCTCATTTAGCTGCCAGGTAAAATGATTACTGTAATGACTACATCAAGACAGAAATAAGTGGAGTGTTTAGTGTACAAGGTATTCATATTGCATTAAGATGTTATGGCAGATAAATATGTGTTTATGTGAGAAATATTTTACAGCTCATAACTGGCTGTGCTAGAAATTCTTCTCTTGTTTTGAGAGCACTACTGAAATATTAAGAATATTCCTTTAAATTCTATGTCCTACAAGTATTTTGATATTCTGAGACCTTCAAGTGGACTGTGTAGAAGATCATAATTTTATGTTGAGATCCACACTTTATTTGTCTTGATATGCATGGGATGCAAGTTCACAGGCGTTACTTGTAGGCTCCCTTGAACTTGAGTATCTCAGAGCTGGGGGACAATATTTCTCTCTCTAGTGAAGTCAAAATTTGAGGGGAGGACATTTTTGCTTTCCTTCATACTTCATATATACTATGTAAAAAAAAATGAAATAAACATTATCTCCTAATCAGTACTGTAATCTCAATTTATAGGATATGGAGGGCTTGTATTTAACTTTTTAAGTTGGTAGTAAAGTATCTATTGCTATGGTATTAATTTTACCTTTTATCTCTAACTAAAAACAGAATTGTATTAAAATTTGTTTTCTGGCTGCTTTAATATGCATATTTTACTTGTAGAAACCCCATTTCTAGTGGCTGAAGAATTACTACAATTACTTAAATACTGTGAAATAAAAGCCAGTCAGATTAGAAATAGAAAAAGAAATATCTTTTTAGGCTGATTTAAAATATATAACCTTCAAGAGTGTACTATTTTAACAAACATAATTAAACATAACTTAATGACATTTACCATTGTGATGCCACTGGCACTGGCATTTGTATTCTGCATGCCAAGCATTATGCAAATAGCATTTATAAATTTAACATTAAATCAGCTTTTTACCTCAGGGTTAAATAAGAAAATGGATTGTAGTATTTTGTTTCTTTGCATTGTACTTAAGATCAGCACAAGCTGCCTGCTATTTTTAATTTTTTTTCCTGCAAAAACTAGTGCTCTGAGTATTATTCATGTGTCTCTAAAAAAAGGGGAGTAAAGAATCAACTTAAAATGTAAATTATTGAGATGAAGCCATCTAACACTTACTTTAAAAGCTAAAGCCTAAACTATTTTGTAAGAAAGCACGACACATTTTGTAAAGGCTAGCATGTCTCTGCTATCAGAAAAGATTGTGACTCCCACCATGAGACTCTGTATGCTCACCATCATAGTTCTGAACATCCCAAACATACCCACCACTCAGGAAAGAATGCTTGATTTGAAGTCAGTTCCAGTCTGCTGCTTGGTTTTCTTTAGCTTTTGTACTCCATTTCAGACTGAGCCATGTATATCCTTCTCCAAGCTGATCTTGACGAGCTCAGGAAGGCAGTATTCTCTATTGATTAACTAAGTGAAAGTAATTTACAAAACCTCCTGAGCCACTCAAGTGACACAGCCAATTGATTCATTTTTAAAGAAGTTTATAAAAAAGAAAGCCCATTTTCCATTTCCCTTTATGTTGAGACACTTTGTTTTCCTCACAACAGTCACTTATTCCCTATATTCTTCCTTGAGTTTTATGAAGGTTTTACCTGGGCCTGACTTGACTGATTCTTCTTCCACTCTATGGCTTTGCTTCTCCCTTACACATTTCCCTCAACTGAAACTTGGCTACTCCTAAGAAACAATCATTATTTTCATTTTTCAGATAAGCAGCTACAGTGGTCTTGGAGTTAGTCCCTAAAATTAAAAGGGGAAAACTTTTGGAGATATATATAAGCCCATGCACTGAAGGGCAAACCATATAAAAACAATAGTGTGCAACAGTATAAATGAAGATTGCAAGAAAATGTGTACATACTTAAGGGGAAATTAAAATGGCACTGGAAATCTTCATATATTGGAAGATTATTAGTGACTCTCTTTGCAAATTTGAGCTAGGTGGTAAGGTTTTTCCATCTGAGTTTCATTTTATCTGGAATATGTAAAGTAAATATGTTCCTAACCAGTCTTCAAGTCTCTCTTCCAAGGCAAATAACCTAATGACTATATAGCTAATGATAAGACAATTTAAGAAAACCTTCTAAGATAAGAAACAACCAACATACAATGTTTCTGACTAAGATATTTTTTCCAGGCTCTTACCAAAGTTCCTACATCTTTTAAATGGTACAGTTCTGACTCAGCCTGCTTTGATACAGTGAAAAGTTCAGTATGTCACTTCTGTATAGTTTAATTCCATGAACATAAGCTATATTGTTGGAATGAACAGGTCTAGCTGTGTTCAGTATTAACCAGCTGTTTTATAAAATGTTAACATTAGTCTGTAAAAATGCCTTGCTTTTCTCACATTTTCTTTCACTGCTGAGGCTTTAAATCCTGGCATCCATTTAACCTGTGTGCATTGATTTCAGGTTTTATTTCTCCCTGTGTGTATATATAATTTCTCTGTAAGCTTTGGAAGCTTTAATTTTGATGCTGCATCAGAATGTCTAATTTGTGTGATGATACTGCTAACAGTATTTTCTCTTTCCTCACTTAGCAGAAACCTACCTTTTGGAAGTGATAGCATTTCAATCCTGACAGGACAAATGACAGTAGATAGAGGCAAAACACTGGATTACTGGATTTTATGTATAGGTCGCGTATTATTACTGTCGGTTCAGATAAAATGTTAAAGATACAGTCCATACATATGAAAGCATTATCTAAAGGTCATGCCAATAACCCTCTGTAGTTCAAATCTATAGTGTAGAATTAACTTTTGCAATTATTATTATTCATTGGGATTTGATGAGTGTGGTAAATCTCAACATTAACTCAGACTCTTTCATGCAACTGTGTAATGACTTTTTTCAGTGCCAAGTCTTATTCCCTGTTTTGATTATACAATTTTTACTTGTGTTTTGTGCTTGACTTTGAATAACTATATGTTCGTAGGATTATGATTATTTTAAAATAGAAATCATTTGCATGTGACATCATTGCTGCAAGGATATTTCTTTGTAAATGTTGGATATGCTGTTCTATACCTATGTTTAAGGGCACACTTAGCATCATAACAGTCCCTGATAATCAAAAAGTACGTCATATTATCCAAGTATCACTAGAATATTTGGAAGATTTCAGAGTTCTGTACTTTGCTGATTATTATTTTGAGGAAGAATGTAAAATAAATCTGTAATTGAAGTTTGTTTAATCAGGCTAGGCTTGGCATAAGGAAATGTATTTGCCACAGCCTGAAACATAAACTTTGGTTTAATCACAAGTGCAAAGTAGTCAAGCTCCTCACCACTTAATGTGTTAGTAGTGTATTTATGATCATCATCACTTGATATTTTGAAATAGGGTGTATAGATTAATTTTCACAGACTACTTGTAAACCACTAATTATCTTTTGTGCAGATTAGTGACCACCAGATTGAAAAACCCAGAAGTGAAGAATGAAGTCCCTCTCTCCTACAAATTAAAACTTAAATGGATATCTGACCTGTACTACCATGCCCATGCAATTTTTGACACTACTTATGAATCTATGAACAATTGAAATATCAGTATAAGGCTTGCAATAATTTCTATGAAATCAAGACAGAACAATGTAATCATTGATTAAAAATGAATTTGATTCCTATTGTATCACTCTTCATATCACCTGAAGTTATCTGACTCAAGTACTTCAATTAAAGGTATAATATTGTTACACTCTAGGGTTTTTGACATGTTGTATTTGTAGTTCCAGAGGAAAAATAGTCCTTTACATTTCCATATGAGACAAGATTGAATGTGGTTGGTGTTATTCTTGCAATTCACTTCTCGCTTTCTCTGTGTACATACAGCATTGTTTTGACCATTCAGTGCAGCTTTAAATGACAATCCAAACACATCAGCATAGATATTTTTGTTCTGTATGTATGTTGTTTATCAGCCCTTATATCTTTGGCAGTATGAATTATTTTACTTTCCTTTTCCTCAGCTGCTAAGCCCAAAGGCAGGTTCAAAATTTACCTTGGCAATTTTTCTTTCCCCTCTGGATAGGAATTGATGTCTGAAATTCTAAGACTTTATTTCTGATTGTTGATTCCACTGTCAAATTTGGTCCGTGACACGTGAAAAGGAGGGGCAGAAATGCAAAGATTTCTTGTTCCACCTTATTAATATAAAGCTGTCAGCTGTAAGCACCCTCAGAATATTGAAGTCATATAAACCCTGCCTGCCTAACACTGGATAGAATAAAAATTGGATGAGTCATCAACACTCTTCTGAGGACTTACACTTTAGCCAGGGAGAACTTATTAGCTGTAAGCACCTTCAGAAAAATCAAAATCTTATGAACCTAACACTGCCTGTTAAACAATGGACAGCACACAAGTTAGAAGAGTCTTTCACACTCTGCTGTGAGGACCACTCTTAATAGCAAGAAAAGAACTTTCTCCCAAAATAACTTGCATTGATATAAGTATGTGGCTGTTATTGCGGGGTTTGCATTGCTGGTGATAACATTTAGCTGCAGGATCGTATTTGATTGATGACCAAAAATCCCCCAAAAACCAACACAAAACACATTCTACACAGACAAGCACACCAAAGTTAAATTTCACTACAGCAGTCTACGCCTGTTGCCCCCCTGACAGACATAACTAACAACAGAAAACTACTAACCAGAAACACAACCTAAAATACAAATCTAGAACCCCCAGTTAGTAACACAGAGGAACAAAATGACCTGCACACCACCTTCTCTATAACACAAAGCAAAAGGAAAAAATAGAGCTATTTCTCATTAACAGTTCTCATTCCAAAAGAACTACACACTGTAAAGGTACAAAACAACTAATAAAAAGTAAGATATATACCTAGTAAGTTGTGAAGGGTAAGGAAAGTTAGTGTTATTAGTATTAAATCAGCAAAACAACATTGGTAAATAATAAATATGGTGCCTATAGAGTAAAGATATAGACAAATGGAATTAATATCAAAGTAGCTCTGAGATAGAAGTGAAAGCATATTATAAGGGTATAAGGTACTTTATAAGGTATAACATAACAAGCACAGTGTAAGATATAAGACAATGTATAAAGTAAGAGGCACTGTAAGAAAGTAAAGTATAAGATGTGGAATATGAATTATAGAAAGTACATGGTTTTCTCACCCCTACATTGTCCAAAGAGGTGGGAGGAGACAGGGAAGCTCCTCTCAGCTAACCCCACAGAGATGATGGCATTTCTCCCCAATTTTTGCTTATGCCCAATCTCTTTTATATTTTTTTTCTTAGGTGGTTTAAGTGCCTTTAGTCAATAATTGCCTCAGGGGTGATAGACAGATGACCATGATATAGGCCTGAGGGCCTCCTTATGTTCCCAGAAGATAACAGAAAGGAGGGCAATGTCATTTACACAACATTCTATCCTTTGTTAATCTTATCAGTCTGGCTTTAGCACTTTTGAAAAGCCACGGGGATGTCTTTGTCCTCTGACAATGGTTCTGGGAGCATCCCTCCAGGGGGCTGAGGCATTCCCTCAACTCATCAAGAGTTTATCAGTGTTATGACCCCACAGTCAGCAGTGGAAAAAATTATCAAAAGGCAGTTCCAGTAATGATACTTATTTGTCTGCAAGATGGCCTTCCTTTGCTCCTATCTTTTCATTCGATTAAGAGGAAAGATACAAAAGTTCGTCATCATCATCATGGCTAGGCTTTGCTAATGAAGATTTGAGAATGGCTTTACCTGCACTTTCTGCAAGTGTGCTGGTGGCTAAAAAGGCTCATATGGGATAGGCAAGTCTGGTCACAAAAGGCACAGTGGAACATCTCCTCAGGCAATATTGGTGAGGAACGGTTCTTTTGCGTGGTCTTTTCTCCTCAAGACTGACTCTGCGTACGTTCTCAAAGGAAGCAGCAGCTTCCATGAATCCCGATTGGAGGCCAGAGTGGACCATTGGTGGCAGTCAATATGGCCAAGGCTGAGGTATTGTTTCAGGGAGTCCTTGCATCTATTCTTCAGGGCTCCTCTCTTGCGGCAGCCGCTGGCAAGTTCACCATAGAGCATAATCTTTGAAAGGCAGTGACTCTCCATCCTGGAGACATGCCCTGCCCAGCACTGCTGCATTCTCAGCAGCATGGCCTTGATACTGGTGACCCCTGCCTGTTCAAGAACAGACACATCAGTCATGTAATGAGTCCAGTGGATGTTTAGGATTGAACAGAGGCAGCACTGATGGAAGCGTTTGAGAAGCTGCAGATAAGTGGCGGTAGATGACCCATGATTCAGACCCATATAAAAGAGTAGACAGTACAATGACTCTGTAGACACTGATCTTTGAACTTCAGGTGTTTATTGCACCAGACTCTTTTATGGAGTTTTCCAAAGGCTCTGTATGCCTTTGCTAGCCTGTTGTCTATCTCTTTGTTGATCTTACCGTCTGAGGAAATGATACTTCCTAGATAGGTGAATTGCTGGACTGACTTAAGCTCTGATTCCCCTATGGTGACGTGGGGATGATGGAAGACTTCCTGAGGTGCAGGTTGGTAAAGAACTTCTGTCTTCTTCAAGCTGACTGTCTTGGATTGAGCTGGCAAAATGCCAACTGTCCAAGACAGAGTGAAAAGGGAAGAAGAGGGAGAGGGGAAAACAACCTCCAAACTAGATTTATGCTTAAACTAACTATATGTATTTACACAGAAAAGAGAAAATTAAGAGAAAACTACAATATAACACACACTTACACTAAGACATAGTCAGTGAGGTGTCAGTGCTTGGATTGAGGATGCATTCAGGTTATCTTCAGGCTGTCTTTCTGTTGAAAGATAGTGTTGGTGATGGTGAGCTGCTGTTCTGCACAAAATTCTAACAGGAGGCATCCACTGTCGCTGCAGTTTCCAACAATATGCTTGCCTAGGACTCCTTTCCAGGCTTCAGAGTTCTTTCCTACTCTGGCGCTGAAGTCACCAAGGATTATGATCTTATCATCTGCAGGAACCTTTTGGATGAGGCAGCGCAGGTTGGTGTAGAATCTGGTTTTTTCCACAGCGTCAGCTTGGAGAGTTGATGCTTATACGCTAAAAAGAACAACATGTTGCTTGTTTTGTAGTGGGAGGTGTATGGGGATAGTGCGATCGGAATGACCTGTTGGCAGATTTTTAAGCTTGAAGGTGATGGAGTTTTTAATCATGAAGCCAACTCCTGAAAGGCGACTTCCAGTTTTGGGTTTGCCTGATGAATAGAATGTGTAGCCCACATCATGTGCTTTAAGGCTGCCTTCCTCATGAAGATGAACTTCACTGAGAACAGCAATGTCGATGTTGAGTCATGACAGTTCATGGGCCATTAGAGCAGAACGACCTTCAGGACATCCACTATCCATAGTATCAAGTATGGTTCTGATGTTCCAACATGCAACTGTCAATTTGAACATACATTTGAAAGTTTGTGAATGCCTTTGTCTCTGTATTTTTTTGACTGCATCAGAAGAGGCCTGCTGGCCACGGTTATCCAACTGGGTGAGGGGTAAAGATGAGCTTTGGTTAGACCACCTTTTCTAGGCCCCTCTCCATGTGGAACAAGCAATGGTCTCCTTAAAAAAGACTGCTTGGTCATGCAGGATGCTGCCAAACCAGACTGTCATCTCTGGGGTCACTGTTGAGTGACCAATGTCCTGAAATGCCTGCAGGCAAGGTTAGATCTGTAGCTTCCAGTGCAACTTATCACCTGTCGTTTTGACCCTTGCCTGTCAGTACAGGACTTTGCAATGTGGGTGAACCCTTCAAGCCTGTGCAATGGATTTTTTAGGTAAGCCACAGCGTGCACGGAACTGGCTCAACCCTTTATTCCTAAGGTTCATCTTCCAGGGCCTAGCAAACTTGGATGGTGACAGTGAAGTCCTCAGGACATAGGTTTAATTAGATTATCCTTAGATGGATGGCCTTACAGGGCTAAGCGAGCTCCATATGCCGGCGTTTTGGAGTTAGAGCTGTCCTTCTCCTAGGGTGGTTGCCAGAGGGCTAGCGAGCCCATCCTGCCCATGGACACACTTTGTCTGACCCTTCAGCTGAGACCTGTCTGGCATGGGAGACCCTACCAGCGGCACAAACCACCACCAGCATAGCTCTCAACCTCATGAGGGCATACAAGCTTCTCCGCCATGACAAGTGGGTATCTGTGAAGAAGTTTTACCCAGTAATGCATAATGAAAACATGTTTACTACATTTATTTACTAACTTGACTGGCAAGTTTATTTTCAGTAGATTGAAAAATTTCGATTATTTAAAATTAGAAGATAATTTAAGATCAGAAGACACTAAATATGCAATAAGCTATTTATAACTGAGAATCAGGTCAATTTTTAATGTTTATCATGCACTTGAATAATTTGAATAAAAACAGCTGAATAGATGGCCAATAATGTCTGTAAATGATTTAAAATATAAGTTGAATACACATTTTGACATGGATGAAAAAGTTAAAAAAAAAGTTGTTTGCTACAATGTTTAAAGCTACATTTTAAGAAAATTTAAAAGCTACTTGTAAGACCCCAGGTTCAAGCTATGTGCCCATCCAAGTGTTTTACTTATATTTAAAATTCCAAAATAGTTCACCTATTGATTTTTTTTGAAAAGCCTTTAGTTTTTAATACCTTGAGATCACGTAGAAAGAGAATATTGCATATGTTTCCCAAGAAATTTCTTCTAATTTAGTGAGAAAATAAGCATTTTGGCAAAAGTTAAAAGTGGTAACATACAACCAAGACAAAGTACCAAAGCAACAAATACACACTAACTCACAAAGCTCTAGTGAAATACAACCCACCAATTTTAAGTTACCCAGAGGAGCACAAAGAAAGAGTAAAGAAAGGAAAAAGAGATTAAGAGAAGAAACAGGAGAAAAGAGACAGAGAAGTAAAGAAAGAAATTAAGGTAAGAGAATTAAATAGCTACCACCAAAGAATCCTATGAAAGTCCAGGGCTTCACATGGAGAAGACAGGTCCTGAGAGAAAAGGCAAGATAGAGTCCCTATGCTGCTGTATTTTTGTGGTTTATATACAGTGGCTGCCCCTCCAAGGTGGCACATCTGGCCCACTGCCCACTCAGTGCCCTTCAGGCCAGAGTGAGGGGCGATGCAGCCACTTAGAGGCTCTAGGGGCTATGATGTGGGCTGGCTCTGCCATGCGCCTTCTGTGCGCTCTGCCATGGGGCTGCAGGACTGTCAATGTGGACTCTGACCTGTCCCTCCCCCAACACACACAATTGTGTTGGCTCTTAGGTGATAATTAAGTTGTCCAGTGAGATTTAAATTCAGTGTCTCCACTACTCCATCATAAATTTGGTTATAGAAAAATACTAATATTGTGAAATTATTAAAACACTGTAGTAACATCTTGATTCTGGCAAGCATTGATTAATACAGCTTTTGAAGAGATGACTGTTGTAATTTTGAATGTTAAAGAAATTCTCTCTCCCTGCCACCACAGAATGATCAACTCCCATGCCACTAGATGAAAGAAGGAGTAGCCAACTGCTTTGAATTCCAACTTGATTGCTTGAGGGGGAAGAGAGAAGTTTCTTGGAGGGCAGGGGGACATCACCTTCTTTTTAACCAGCTGTGGTGAGTGAAAAAACCCCCACTGTTTGTGAGACTGGTGAAGGTATTTGAAGGGGTCTGAGCTGTCCTGGTTTTGGCCACCCACAACCCTAGCTCAGCTCTGTTGCTCTGTGCTGCTCATCAGAGGGAGAGAGAGAGAGGGGAGCTGTGGCCATGGTCCTGAATCCTTTGCTACAGATCCCTTTTCCTGTGCCAGCTTCCGTCTGCAGAGGAGTGAGCACCCCCACCCCCAGCCCCTGTGCCTAGTTTCTTGTCCCTGACTGGAGGACAAAAGAAAAGACTTTGCATTGCCTGCCAGAGGGTTCCACCCCATCCTCTTTGGCTTCCATGCCTCCACATGAGTGATTCAGAGAAGTAAGTGATTCACAGACCGCCTTTTTTGTCTTACCAGAGAAACTGTGAGTCACTTCGCTGCCAGCCGAGGCGCTGCAGCGACTCCAGCTGTCCATAAATATAATTGCACCAAAAGGGAACAGAGACAAAAATTCAGTTTCATTTAAAGGATTTTGTTCCTTTTTCTTTGGGAGTACAGGGTAGTTGTTTGTTTTGGCCTAGTTTTGGTTATACATATATATATATATGTATATATATAGTTATAGTTAAGAACTGTTATCCTTTGTTCACATACATTTTTCTGATTAAAACTCCTACTTTTCAAAACTGTGGTGATTTTTTTGGGGGAAGCCCTTCTTTTCTGGTCCATATGAATATCTTAGTTATCTTCTAAACTAAGACAATTACTAAAATGCACTCCTAGTAGATGTTACTCCTAATATTAGGGTTAGCATTACCCAAAGAAATAAAAGGGATATGAAAAGTAATTTCTTAAAAATTTAGAACAACGCACTTAATCCCTGCAGTAACCAGAACACAGTAAGAAATTACACAGGCATCTTTCAATTTTTGTTTGTTTATTTTTGCTATGAAAGAAGACTGTCTCTAGTCTCTCTTCTCTAGATCTTATTCAAAATATTAAACTGTGTAGTCTCCAAAAGAAAGAACATAGCATGTTTTTGTCCCTTTTATGTGCCTTAAAGTTCCCCTTCATTTATGAGATCAAGAGAAATCCTAAATCAGAACAGAATGAGGCAAGACATGAGGTACATTTTGCAGCTATATTAGCAAAAAATAATTTTGACTCAATACTTTTATCAGAAAAGCACATCTTCATCAACCAGAACTGGTTTCTATACAGCAGTTATGAAATGTTATTCAAAAATTGATAATTTTTCAATTTAAAATTTAATCATGGGATAAAATGATACATTCCTCATAAGCAAACACCCCCCCCCCCCCCCCCCCCCCCCCCCCATTTTGGCTTGAATTATAATTAGGAAACAGACTCCAGATTAGCAATGTAATGATGTAATGACAGCCAAAGTCGACTCCTGAACAGGTCATAAGAATTAGTACTGTGTAGTATTCTGAACCATGATAAAAAAAATCTGAAAAAAGGTACAGATAAAACAGCTACTTGGAGCAAAGGTAACATCTGAAAACTTTATTTATTATGTTATGTTGTAGCATTTAAGTGAAAGCCAGTCTGAAACAGGTTTATTCTGAATTCAAAGTGAACTTTAGAACATATCTTGAATTAATTACAAAGATCATTCTTTCTTCCTTGTAATTTAGTGTCTTTTAAGATTGATACAGTATTTCTCATGTGTCTCTGACATTTTTTATCATCATTATGGTACTCAGAGGTCACATGATGTTCTCCTTTTTGAATATGATTTTCAAAGAGTCATAGAATAGTCTGTGTTGGAAGGGACCTTTAAGTGTCCTCTAGTACAAACCCCTTGCAACAAGCAGGGACATCTTCAACTACATCATGTTTCTCAGCACTCCATTCAACCTTGAATGTTTCCAGGTGTGGTGTGTCCACAGCTTGTCTGGGCAACCTGTTCCATATCCTCACAATCCTCACTGGCCCTGCTGCCGTTGATGCAGCCCAGGATACTATCAGCTTTCTGGGCTGCAAGACGACATTGCTGGCTCATGTCCAGCCTCTCTTCCACCAGCACCCCTGAATCTTTCTCAGCAGGGCTGCTCTTGAACTGCTTATTGCCCAGCAGCACCTTGCACTTGTTCTTGTTAAACCACATGAGGTTGCCATGGGCCACTTCTTAAGCTTGTCCAGGTCCCTCTGGATGGTATCCTATCCTTCAGGTGTGTCAACTGCACCACTCATCTTAGTGTTATCTGAAAACTTGATGAAGGGGCACTGGATCCCCTTGTCTATGTCATCAATGAAAATATTAACACTGGTCCCAGTGTGAAACCCTGAGGGACACACTTGTCACTGATGCGCATTGGGACCCTGAGCCTCAACCCTCTGCATAGGACCATCCTCCTCATGGCCTGGGTAAGAGATATTACCAGGAGACCCTCTGAACTAATTCTGCCCCCCGATTATTACCCACAGCTTGCTTGCCAGGTTGGCAGTGATGAGACTGATAAGAGGGGTGTCAGGGTAATTAAAAAGAACTTCAAAGCTCTGAGTCGATTAGTTAACGGGACAGAAGTGCAGATGGTGTTCTGTTGAACTCCTTTAGTAGCAGCGATGCATGATGAAAGGAACAGGAAAACTCATGTTATAAATATGTGGCTTAAGGACCGGTGCCATCAACAGAATTTTGTTTGTTTGTTTGTTTTGTTTGTTTTTATCATGGTGCAATTTTTATGTCACCAGGCCTGTTAAAATCAGATTGGCTTCATCTGTCTAGCAAGGGCAAAAGAACTCTAGCCTATGAGTTGGCAGGGGTGTTTGGTGTTTGAGAGGGCTTTAAACTGGGTTTAAAGGGAGAAAGGGATGAAACCACGCTGCCCAGAGATGAGCCTAAGGGTGGTAAGACAGAGTTAGGGGTGAAATCAGCAGCCCAGCTGAAGTGCATCTACATTAATGCACACAGTAGGGGTAACAAACAAAAGGAGCTGGAAGCCATGGTGCAGCAGGAAAGTTATAGTCACCATCACAGACATATGATGGGATGACTTGCATGACTGGAATGATACATGCTCTTCAGAAGAGATAGGCGAGGTAGAAGAGGTGAAGGGGTGGTTTTGTATGTCAGGCAGTTTCTTGGCTCTGTAGAACTTGAGGTTAGTGATGATAAGGTTGAGTGCCTCTGGCTAAGAATCAGCGGATGGCCAACAAGGCTGACATACTGGTGGGAGTGTGTTACAGGACACCCAATCAGGATGAAGAGGTGTATGAAGTATTCCATAAGCAGCTGGTGGATGTTTGAAGATGATCGGCCCTTTTTCTTGTGAGAGACTTTAACCTGCCAGATGTCTGCTGGGAACTCAATGCAGTGGAGAAGAGGCACTCTGGGAGATTCTTGAAGTGTATGGAAAATAGCTTCTTGTTGCAATCTGAGCAAGATTATCGGGTGATGCTCCACTAACCTGCTGTTTAGCAGCAGAGAAGGGTAAGTGGGAGATGTCATGGTTGGAGGCTGTCTGGCATACAGTGACCACAAAATGATAGTTTTCAATATTTGCTTAAACAGGAAGGAATATCAACAAAACCTCTACCCTGGACTTTCGGAGGATGGACTTCAGCCTATTCAGGATACTCATTCAGAGATTACCTTGGGAAATAGCACCTAGAAACAAAGGGATCTAGGAAAGATGAACACATTTCAGAGAGAAATTTTGAAAGCACAGGAGCAGGCTGTCTTTACGGGCCAGAAGGTGAGCCAGTGGGGAAATCAACTGGCCTGGCTGGGCAGGAAGTTTTGCAGGAACTCAGGGAAATAAAAAGGTTGTACCACCTTTGGAAAAAGGGGCAGGCAGCTCAGGAAGTATTTAAGGATATTGTTAGGTCATGCAGAAAGAAAATCAAAAAGGAAAAAGCTCAATTAGTGCTTAATCTGGCTACTTCTTTAAAGGATAATAAAAAGTGTTTTTATAAATGCATTAATAGCAAAAGGACAGACAAGGGAAACCTCCATTCTTTATTGAACCCTGCAGGGAACATAGATAAGAAGATAAGAAAAAGGCTGAGGTAATTCACACCTTCTTTGCTTCATTTTCAAGAGTAAGACAGGTTATCATCAGGCCATCTGGCCTCCTGAGCTGGTAAACAGGGCCAGGGAGCAGAATAGCCCCACTGTAATCCAGAAGGAAGGAGTTAGTGGCCATCTGAGAGACTTAGATGCTCACAAGTCTATGGAACTAGATGGGATCCACCCTAGGGTGATGAGGGTGCTGGCAGAAGAGCTTGCCAAGACACTATCATTTATCATCAGTCCTGGCTAACCAGGGAGGTCTCAGATCACTGGAAGCTGGCCAGTGTGACATCCATTCACAAGAAGGTCCAGAAAGAGGATCCAGAAACCTACAGGTCTGTCAGCCTGACCTCAGTGCCTGGCAAGGTTATGGTGCAGATCATCTTGAGTGTGATTATACAGCACCTACAGGACAGATGAGGGATCATCAGACCCAGCCAGCATGGATTTAGGAGGCGCCCTGCCTTTGACACTGTCTCCCATAACATACTCTCAAAAAACTGGCAGCCCATGGCTTGGACTCTCTACTGGGTTAAGAACTGGCTGGATGGCCAGGTGCAGAGAGTGCTGGTGAACAGTGCTGGCATCGAGGTGGTGGCCAGTCACTAGTGCTGTCTCCAGGGATCAGTGCTGGGCCCAGTCCCATTTAATATCTTTATAGATGACCTGGATGAGAAGATTTGAGTCTACCACTAGCAAATTTGTAGATGACACCAAGTTGGGG
Source organism: Willisornis vidua nigrigula (assembly GCA_021164005.1). Classification (NCBI taxonomy): domain Eukaryota; kingdom Metazoa; phylum Chordata; class Aves; order Passeriformes; family Thamnophilidae; genus Willisornis; species Willisornis vidua. The sequence goes on from JAJPCS010000369.1 coordinate 659,038, forward strand.
GGGGGGAGTGTCGATCTGCTGGAGGGTAGGAGCGCTCAGGAAAGGGACTTGGTCAGGCTGGATTGATGGACTGAATCAACAGTATGAGGTCCAACAAGACCAAGTGCTGAGTGCACTTTGGTCACAACAATGCCCCTGCAGAACTATAGTTTGTGGACAGGGTGGCTGGAAAGCAGCCAGGCAGGAATGGACCTGGGCGTACTGCTTGACAGCCGGCTGAACATGAGCCAACAGTGCCCAGGTGGTCAAGAAAGCCAATAGCATCTTGGCCTGTATCAGGAATAACATGGCTAGCAGGACCATGGAAGTGATTCTTCCCTGTCCTTGGCATTGGTGAGACTGCACCTTGAGTACTGTGTTCAGTTCCAATCCCCTCAATTTATGAAAGAGGTCCTGGAGTGTGTCCAGAGAAGGGCAATGAGGCTGGTGAAGGAATGAAACACAGGTCCTATGAGGAGTGGCTGAGGGGTTGTTTAACCTGGAAAGGAGGAGGCTCAGGGGAGACTTTATCACTTTCTACAACTACCCAAAAGGAGGTTGTAGCCAGGTGGTGGTCAGTCTCTTCTCCCAGACAACTAGCAGTAGGACAAGAGGGTACAGTCTTAAGTTGTGTCAGGGTAGGTTTAGGTTGGACATTGGGAAGAAGTTCTCTACAGAAAGGGCGATTGGGCATTGGAATGTGGAAGTGGCAGAATAACTGTCCCTGGAAGTGTTTAAGACTGGATGTGGCACTTAGGTGTCATAGTCTACTTGACAAGGTGGCTTTCAGTCATAGTTTGGACTTAATGATGCCAGAGGTCTTTTCCAACCAAGCTGATTATGTGGTTCTGTGATCCAACCACTTTCTTATCCATCCAGCTGTCCACTCACAGAATCCATCTCTCTTCAATTTAGAGAGAAGGATGTTGTGAGGGTCTGTGTCAAAGGCTTTACAGAAGTCCAGATAAATGACAACTGTAGCCTTTCCCTTGTCCACTGATGGAGTCGCTCCATGATAGAAGACCACTAGGTTGCCTTCACCCCTTGGTGAAGCCTTGATGGTTGTCTCAAATCACCTTCCTGTCCTCCAACTGCCTTAGAATAGCTTCTAGGAGAATCTGTTCCATGATCTTTTCAGGCACAGAGCTGAGGCTGACAGGTCAGTGGTTTCCAGGGTTCTCCTTCCACAGATGTGTACAACATTCCCTTTTTCCAGTCTGCTAAGACTTCACCTGACAGCCATGACTTTTCAAATGTCATGGCATGTAGCTTGGCAGCTACATCAGCCAATTCCCTCAAAACTCTAGTTCTCAGATCAATGTTCATTGGTTCTTAATGCATCTCATTGGTGCACATGTATCTTCAGATGTCCATGAACCTCATCTTTACTTACATTGGAAGGGACTTTTGCTCCTTCAGTTCCCATCCTGCTGTCTATTCATTTCAGAGGTGTGAGAAAAGAGATTGCTATTGAAGACTGAGACTGAGTCATAGAAGTTGTTGAGTACCTCAGCCTTCTCCTCACCCCTTGTAACTATTTTTCCAGCTTGTTTATCAGGAGGTGTATACTTTCTTTGACTTTCATATTCTGATTAACATACCTGCAGAAGACCTTTTTGTTATTCTTTGTACCCCCTTCTGGGTTCAGTTCCAGCTTCATCCTGGCCTTTCTCACCCCATCCCTACACAACTGAACGTTATGTCTATATTCTTCCCAGGTGACCAGTCCTAGCTCAACTGCCTATGCATTTGTTTCTTTCTCTTTAGCTTGATCAGCAGTAACCTACTCAACCATGCTGATCTCTTGCTCTCCTTGCCTGATTTCTTGGTCCCAGGGATTGTTAGTTATTGTGCTCTGCTGTAAGACTTCCATAAAGATCTGCCAGCTCTGTTCCACTCCCTTGTTCCTCTGGGCAGTCTCCCAGGCATCCCACTGACTATGTCTCTGAAGAGCTGTGTCCTTTCTTTAAGAATTGCTTTCATAAAATGCAATGGTCTAACTTTACTCCTTACCTGACCCATATCCCTCAAACTCCACCAACACAGGACCACTGTGGCCCAGGCTGTTCCCTGTCTTCATGTCCCCAGCTAGCTTGTTTGCGTTGGTGACCATCAGATTCATTATCAAATCCCCTCTGGTAGGGCTGCCTATTGCCTGGCTCAAGAAGTTACCCTTTATACATCCCAGGAGTCTCTTGGATTGCCTACAGCTCACTGTGCAACTTTCCCAGCAGATTTCAGGGTGATTGAAGTCACCCAGCAAGACAGCCTGCAAGCATAATGCCTCCTGTAGCTGGAGCAACAACGCCTCATCAGTAGGCTCCTCTTTGTCGGGCAGCTTGTAGTAGTCAAGTATTTCCTTGACTGAAACTCAGGCATAGCCACAATGGTCAGAGAATTTAAGGGCAAATCACAGGAACCCTAGGCATTTGGTGTGATATTTCTAAATATTTTGCTATATAAAGCATATGTAGGTGGTAATATATGGAAAGATACAATTTTCCCATGATTAAAAGCTTTAGTGTTTAGAGATAATGTAAAAATGGAGAGTGAAGAGGAAAATGTAAATAATATATTTGTGAATATTTTGACAAAAAATAAGGCTAAACAGGAAAAGTCCTACTAATCTCTGCACAATCAACATAGGAAGATATTAGATGGGGAAATATTTATGAAAATAAAATCTTAGAATCATAGAATCAGTTGGGTTGGAAGAGACCTCTGAGATCATCAAGTCCAACCCTTAATCCAGCCCCACTTTGATTGCTAGATCATGATCCTGGCACTCAGTGACACGTCTAGTCTCACGTTAAAAATCTCCAGGTCAGAGAATCCACCGCCTCCCTGGGCAGGCCAATCCAATGCCTGACCAGTCTCTCTGTAAAAAACTTTTTCCTGATATTCAGCCTAAACCTCAACTGGTAGAGCTTAAGCCCATGCCCTCTTGTCCTACTGTTGGTTGTCTGAGAGAAAAGACCAATCACCACCTGGCTGCAACATCCTTTCAGGTAGTTGTAGAGAGACATAAGGTCTCCCCTGAGCCTCCTCTTCTGCAGGCTAAACAACCCCAGGACCCTCAGCCTTTCCTCACAGGACTTGTGCTCAAGTCCTTTCACCAGCCTCGTTGCTGTGGTAGTTTTGGACCCGCTCCAGCACCTCAATATCTTTCTTCAACTGAGGGGCCCAGAACTGAACACAGTACTCAAGGTGTGGCCTCACCAGCGCTGAGTACAGGGGAAGGATCACTGCCCTCATACTGCTGGCCATAGTATTCTTGATACAGGCCAGGATCCCATTGGCCTTCTTGGTCACCTGGGCACATTGCAGGTTCATGTTCAATCTCCTGTCAATTAGTACCCCCAGGTCCCTTTCTGCCTGGCTGCTCTCCAGCCACTCTGTGCCCAGCCTGTAGCACTGCATGGGGTTGTTGTGGCCAAAGTGCAGGACCTGGCACTTGGCCTTATTGAACTTCATCCCACTGGAATCAGCCCATCTCTCCAGCCTATCAAAGTCCCTCTGCGGAGCCCTCCTGCCTTCCAGTAGGTCAACACTCCCTCCCAACTTGGTGTCATCAGCAAACTTACTAATGATGAACTCAATCTCCTCATCTAAATCATCAATAAGGATGTTAATACTGGGCCCAACACTGATTGATGCCTAGGGGACACCACTGGTGACCAGCTGCCAGCTGGACAGCACTCTCTGAGCCCAGCCATCCATCCAGCTCTTAACCCAGCAGAGTACACTTGTCCAAGCCACGGTCTGCCAGCTTTTCCAGCAGTATGCTGTGGGAGACAGTGTCAAAGGCTTTGCTGAGGTCCAGATAAACCACAGCCACAGCCTTTCCCTGATCCACCGGGCAGGTCACCTGATCATAAAAGGAGAGCAGGTTGGTCAGGCAGGACCTGCCCCTCCTAAACCCGTGCTGTCTGGGTCTGGGCCCATGTCCATCCTGTAGGTGTTGTGTGATTGCACTCAGGATGATCTGCTCCATAACCTTGCCAGGAACCAAGGTCAGGCTGACAGGCCTGTAGTTGCCAGGGTCCTCCTTGCAATCCTTTTTGTGGATTGGGGTGACATTGGCCAACTTCCAATCATCTGGGACCTCCCCAGAGAGCCAGGACTGTTGGTAGATGATGGAGAGCAGTTTGGCAAGCTCTTCTGCCAGCTCCCTCATCACCCTGGGATGGATCCCGTCTGGCCCCAATGACTTCTGAGGATCCAAATGTTTAAGTAAGTGACTAACTGCATCCTCCTGGAATTTTTGGGGGTTATTCAGCTTCCTGTCATTGTCTATCATCTCCAAAGGCCAGTTGTCCTGAGGGCCATCTGTCTTGCTGGTGAAAACTGAGGCAAGGTAGGTGTTAAGTACCTCAGCCTTCTCTTCATCCTGAATAACTATGTTCCCTCTTGAGTCCAGCAAAGAATGGAGGTTTTCCTTGCCCCTCCTTTTATTACTGATGTATTTATAGAAGCGCTTTTTGTTGTCCCTAACAGAAGTAGCCAAATTGATTTCAAATTGCACTTTTGTTTCTAATTTTCTTCCTACGAGACCTATGTAAGTCCCTAAACTCTTCATGAGTAACCAGTGCTTTCTTCGACAGTTGGTAAGCTCTCCTTTTTTCCCTAATTTCCTTCAGAATTTCCCTGTTCCACCAAGCTGGTTGTCTTCCCTGCTGGCTTGCCTTTCAGCACACTGGGACAGCCTGTTCCTGTGCACTCAAGACTTCCTTCTTGAAGTACGTCCATCTCTCCTGTACCCCCTTGTTTTTAATGGTTGTTTCCCAGTGTATTCTCTGAACCAGACTTCTGAATAGGCCAAAATCTGCCCTTTGGAAGTTCAGTGAAGTTTTATTGATGGCCCTCCTCGCATCCATGAGCATTGAAAATACTCTTATTTCATGGTCACTGTGCCCCAGACAGCCTCCCACTAAAACATGTCCCACCAGCCTCTCTCTGTTTGTAAACAGCAGATCTAGTGAGGCCCCACCCCTGACAGGTTCATTGACCAGCTGAAGCAGTAAATTATCCTCTATACACTCCAGGAAACCACTAGACTGCCTCTTCTCTGCTGTGTTGAGCTCCCAGAGGATATCTGGCAGGTCAAAGTCACCCACAAGAACAAGGGCTGTTGATCTTGAGGCATCTGCCAACTGCTTGTAGGATAATTCATCCCCTTCATTGTCCTGGTTGGGCGGTCTGTAACAGACTTCCACCAGGATGTCAGCCTTGTTGGCCTTCTCCCTGATTCTGGTCCACAGGTATTCAACTTTATTGTTAATGACCTCAAGGTCTACAGAATCAAGGGACTCTCTAACATACAGAGCTACCCCTCCACCTCTCCTACCCTGCCTGTCCTTTCTGAAGAGCTTGAATCCCCACATAGCAGCACTCCAGACATGCAAGTCATCCCACCATGTTTCTGTGATGAGATGACTGCGTCATAGTTTTCCTTCTGCACTATGGCTTCCAGCTATTTTCAGATAACTAGCAGAGTTCCAGTTTGATTACAACCACACTTGGGTGCATGATAACACAAAATTCAATGATTAGGTAGGAAAAATATGTGATATATTGTTTTCAGCCATAAAACATCCTTTTTTCCCTCCTGTTCTCCTTCCCTGCCCCCACTAAGTCCTCTGTTATGGGTTTAGCCAAGTAGGCCAAGAAATTAGGCTTTAAAGTTCAGACCAGGCCTGAAATTGTCAGCTGATTTAAGCTGGGCTATGCTAGCTAACAGCTGACTTCTTCCAGCCAATAATATTGTATTCCATACCATACTACATCATCTCAAAGGGTGTAAAATCCAGTGCGTGGGAGTGTTTGTTCAGTTCCATCATGGCTGCACTAAGAGGAGGACGTCTGGCAGCTCCTCTGCTATGCTAGGCTCTGCTCCAGCTGCTGCTGCTTGCATTTTGTTTGAGTTCAGGGAAGTAGAAATATTTTGTTGTTATACCTTCTCTTTCTTACTATCTTTTAGAGTGCTTATAAATCTAGAATAATACACTTTGTTTTAATTGGGGAGTGGGAAGGTATTACTTGTCATAGAGATATATATATATAACTTGTGTAAGTGTGTGTTATATTGTAGTTTTCTCTTAATTTTCTCTTTTCTGCATAAATACATGTAGTTAGTTTCAGCATAAACCTAGTTTGGAGGGGTTTTATTTTCCTCTCCCTCTTCTTTTTCCCTTAGCTGTTTGGGGGGAGGAGGAACCCTTTTCACTCTGTTCTGGACAGCTGGCGTTTGGCTAGTTCAACCCAAGACAGTCCTCTCTTTTTTTTCAGTTCTCATGGGTTCTCTCTTACGCTCTTTTTGACCATGTTGTCTTCATTCATAATTTCTGCCGAAGTATAGCACCAGGAACACTTCTTTCTATCTTTCCCTGTGTCTGTCTTCCATGAGTTACATTGTTCAAACACAGGTTGCAATGAAAATGTTCCATAACTCTATGAATACACATGTAGGTTTTTCTTCATTTGTGACTTTTTCTTAAACAGGATAAGTCAGCAGGAAGATTGAAGGTCTGTTGTGTACAGCTGTCATAAGACAGAATAATGAAATTTTCACTTGAATTCTCCCAGGTGGCCATTCTTCAAAATTTACCTGCTTTTTTAATGAATAAAATAAATGTGCTGGTGTAGTCTTTCTAGTTGTCTTTCAAGACAGTCAACTTGCAAAAAAGAATCATTAAAAAATTACAAGTCTTAAACTTTCTTCTTCAGAAACTGTTATGGGCTCATGATTAAGCCACTGTCAAAGTACAGTGAGGAACACACTATTCATTCTTGCTCTTGAAGTCTTTCTGGAAAATCTAGTACACAGCAAGTGTTTCAAAACAATTCATACTTATATGTGTGTTTACAAAACTCCAGAAATAGGCTCCATGATATTTAACATCAGCCTCTCTTCCTAAAAATATATTGTATTTGCCTCCCACAGATTGTTCTTGTCAAGAGATCACTAAAAAACTCCCACAAATAAAAGAAAAAAACCCACAAAACCAGTTTTATACTCTCTGAAGAGTTGTGTTATCACTTAGAAAAGAAACAAAAATTCAAGAGGCTAGAGAAAACCAGATGATGACAAAATTCCCAGAAGTAAGTAGGAGAGAGCAATGGAGAGAGACTAAACTGTGCTTCAGGTAATTTCTAGTGTAGTTTAATGTAGAGAAGCCCAAAACAATAGTATTTCACGCTAGATTATGGAATTACTTTTGGGACCCACCATAATTTTTATTCTTACTCCCTACTGTAGAACAATTAATTCTGGATTCTGAGCACATTTCTTCACAAAGGTGTAAGTTAAATGACAGATAAAAGTACTTAAAAAAATACAAAACATAGAAATCTAGCCAAGTTATATTGAGCTTAAAATTAAAAGTTGATTTAATTGTAATGTAAAATCTTTCAGCATGTTTTGACAATGCTTATTTTATTTTAAAGTCTCCTGAACTTATTCTTTTGCTTCTCAAACTGACTTGTCAAAAGTTGGTTTATGTTATGATTTTCACTATTTCACTATGATTTCAATTTCCATTCTTATCCTGACAAAACACCAGAACTGAAAGCAGTAAGTCTAAGAAAAGAAGGGAAATTCATTTGTTTGCACAAGGTATAACACAGAATTTCATTGTTTTAGGGATAACTATTACAAATCTTCCTTGATATTTGAGTTGGAACGTTGGTTTGATGTGTCTCCCCTCTCCTCCCCTCTCCTCTCCTCTCCTCCCTTCCCTTCCCCTCCTCCTCTCCTTCCACCCCTTCCCCTCCCCTCCTCCACCATCCTCTGCCATCCCCTCCTGGTGGTAGGAAAACCTGGACAATGATGAACTCCATAAAACCGACATTTTATTATTATAATTCCCAAAGACATTTTAAGCTAATATATCTGACTGTATAATGTATGCCAGTACTAAAAAGAAACTGTAATAATCCTTTGGTATGATCATTTATCATCTGTCTCTGTCATCACCCTAATTGCATTGAATGATCTTATCTCCTGACAAATGAGGTCAGGTACAAAAAACCTGTGTATCTTACATGTACATATTCATAAATACTAATCATTCAACATAGGGATGAAAAATTGGCTTGTCAACATGGAATGTGCACTGAGAGCAAATATCAGAATTTGCAGAATGTTGATTTAATAGGGTTGGATCTCTGGTTTTTGTTTTACCATCAAGTAATAACAAGAACAACTTCTGCATTCTATGCTGAAATGTTTGTTGGGTGGTCATAATGGCTGACACAGATAGTGTTGGTAAAGATAAAATAAGGAAAAAGTAAGTTTTCTGGTGTGTTTCTGGCCTAGGCAGCTTTGGGGATTGAGGGGACCCTGCACAAGAAATGGGCGAGGAGGTAAACTGGTGGAAAGTTCTCTTTGATCAAGAAACCTGTCACGACTAAAAGAAACATACATTAAGAGAAGGTGTGAGAACAACCACCTTTTGTCTTTCCCTTAGAACTGTCTCCTTGCTAGACAAAATAGATAATCCTTATCTGAGAGAAGTGCAAAAGAAGCATTCCTTTCTCACAAACAGGGGAAGGGAAAAGACAGAGGGAAAGGGAACAGTGCAGAATGCAGCACTGCACATGTCTAAAGCCCCTTTGATATGTATGGCCAAGGAGCCATACATATCAGTTTTTTGTCATCCAGCTGTGAGTTCTGGCAGCTGTGTAGTGTTCCCAAAATAAACTTCTTCTTGCTTTAAGGTCCATGACTTAGCCTTCTGATTACCTGCATGAACACTGTAGCTTGCAGTACATGTGAAGAAAAGTCGATAAAAGTCAGTTACAATAATTGTGTGTGATACCATACACAAAGATAATTTTATCATTCAGGTGTGCAAAAGCAACACATTTTCTTTCCATGGATTGGTTTTTTTTCCTGTACTTTGTCCTGTGATATTCTTTCTACTAGCAGAATCTTGGACATTGATATGCTAGCTTTGTTTCTACCATGTCAGAAAATTTTGGAGATTATAAATCAATGTCTGGATTACATATTGATATTGTTTTATGTGCTCTGCTGTTCTCTCACTCTATTCATCACATGGTTAATCCAAAACTGTACCAGTGAATCCTGCAAAATAGTAATTTCAATTTACATCTACCAGTGTTTGGTCATAGCAAATTGTGTGTAGAAGCTGGGGAGAAACAGAAACCAGTCTTTCTTACAATCACTACAGTGGTCTCTGATGACCCAGTTAACTCTAGGTTTTGCACCTGTCTCTACCACTGCAAAGGAACCTGGGTCCAGTGGCCGCATGTGTTGCACACATAGTGAAACTGCCAAATTTTTGGCAGCCCTGCTATGTGACATCTCTTTTTAGGACTCTTATGTCGAATTGCACTCCACATAGTTAGTGCTATTTACTCTTCAGAATCAGTTTTGTACCTAGGGTTAATGAGCCAAACCAGGATGAGCTCCTTAATCTCCACCTCACTGCCTTAATATTCACAGAATCAAAATCACAAGCTGGCTGATGCTGCAACAGAACTCTGGAGTTTAACTCAGGGACTGCTGAAAGCCAGGCTTGTTGTAAAGTCTGAGGCAAAGAAAGCATTCATTACCTCTGCCTTTTCATATCCTGTGTCATGAGACCTTCTGCCACATTCAGCAATGGGCCCACATATTGTCTAATATTCTCATTCCCGCTTACTGATTTAGAGCAGCTGTTCTTGTTGTCTTCAGCATCCCTTACCAGTATCAGTTCCAAGTGGGTTGTGGCTTCCCTAGCTGTGCATTTATATGAATGGTCAAGTAGTGTCTCTATGATCCTCCCAGATTATTTGTCCTTGCATCAACCTTGTTTCTTCTTCTTTCTTTTTATGTTTGAGTTATCTAAGAAGCCGCTTGTTCATCTTTGTCCTGATATTTTAATCTTATTTTCTGCTTTCTGGAATAGACTCTGTCATGTGAAAGGGGGGAGAGGGACTAAAATGCAAAGATTTCGAGTCCCACTTATATTAATATAAAGTTATTAGCTATAAGCATCTTCAGAACAATCAAAACTTTATCAACTCAGCACTGCCTGTCGAACACGGGACAGAACACAGGCTGGAAAGATTTTCAACCTTCCTATGAAGACCACACTTTAGCCAGGGAGAACTTATTAACTATAAGGGTCCCAGAACATCAAAGCTTTATATAACCCAGATCAGCTTGTTTGTGTCTCACCTGAAGAGACAACACAGGACAGCACACTGCCAGGAAAGGTCTTTGATACTCAGTTTATGAACCACATTTAATAGCAAGAACAGCTCCCGAAATAACTTTTATTAATACAAGTACATGACAGTGTATGGGTTGCTTAGTTGATGATGACATTCAGCTGCAGGATTGTATTTAACTGATGACAAAAAAACCCCAAAAGAAACTGGCACAAACACTTTCCACAGGCAACTCCAGCAGTATAGCCCTCCCAGGACAAACTTAACTAACAGAGGGTTACTAACCAGAAACACAACAGCTCAACACAACATTTGAACACACTCAATAACCCAAAGCAAAAGTAACAGGAAGAATATAGCTGCTTCCCACTAACACATATACACTCAGTGAGGTATAACAAATTATAATTAGTAAGGCGTTGGAAATATCCCTGCAATGTCCGATATAGTGGGGGAGGGAGACAGGATAGCTCATAGGTTGCCCTCCCAGAGGTGGTGGAAGCTTTCTCCCCAGTTTTTGCTCATGCCCAAACTCTTTTCATACCTTTTTTCCTTTAGGTAGGTTGAGTGACTATAGTCAATATTTTTGGGGTGATAGATGCCTGAGGAGTGGCTCCTTGGGTCTCTGCAGGGTGCCACAAGGTACAGTGAAGAAAGGTCATGTCATTTCCATAACACTCCATTCCTCAGTAACCCCATCAATAGGCACTTTCAGGGAGCTGATAGTTTCTGCAAGCATCCCTCCAGGAGGTCAAGGCATTTCCATCAACTTATATCAGGGCTATAACATTACAGACTCTTTTTGATAAAGCCTTATAAATATTCTTTTTAAAGCCTGAAGCCAGCTTTCACATCCACAACCATTTTTTTCTTATTTGTGAGTACTGGATACAGAAGAAAATTCTCCTTGTTGGATCCTCTTTCTTTTCCATCAGGAAGTTTTTGTTGATACTTTCCAGGGACCATCTAGATTGCATATGTTCTGCTGTGTTGTTCCTTCAGAAGATAATAGAGTGAATGAAGTGCCCCAGGAGAACCAGGACTTGTGAAAAGCAGGAAACTTTTTGCTGCCTATAGAAGGCATGATCCACTTGTTCTTCCTGATCAGAAAACCTATAAGCAGACACCCACTGCATTGTCACCTGTAATGGTCTATTTGTGAATCCTTGACCATAAGTTCTCAGTTGGCTCCTTATCCAAGTCCTGGCAAAATTCCATGCATTCGAACTTCCCATCTAGTCTTTTCTAAAGAGCTTGAATCTCTCCATTGCAGCACTATAGCCTCATGAGCTGTCTCACCATATCTCTGTGATCTCAGTAAGACTGAAGCCCTGCACTGGCACACAGATTTCTAATTCTTCATACTTATTCCCTATCTTGTGTGCATTAGTGTGTACACAGTTCAAAGAGACTTCAGTATGCTGATTTCCCAGAAACAATATATTTTACATTTGAGCTTTGTGGTTTTATTTCTTCCCATAATGGTATCTGCTAACCATTTCATATTTGCTTATACAACAATGCTGATGGTCCCCCCTGTTAGGCCCAGTATTGTCAATTTTGTGTTCCCTTTCCTTCAAATTTATCAAGGTTCTTTTCTCGTCAACCCTGTCTATCACTTCATCAGATGACTGCTGTTAATTCTCCCTCTGCCCTCATTCCCACTTCAAAAACCATTTTACCGGATCAGTGATCCTGCTGGAAAAACCTTTTCCCCACTTACTGAGCTGGATTCCATCTCTCACAACAAGAGGTTTATGCTCAAGCAGGCATGCTGAGGGCATAGAAACCAAACCCCTGTACCAGCTCTGCAACCAATTGGTGGCACACAGTATGGAGTGCCTTCTTCTTAACACACCTTTTCCCTCAGCAGTAGAAATGAAGAAAACCCTACCTGGCTCCTCATACCTCTGACTGTCTATATTGATACTTTCCATATTCCTCCTGGCAGAATCTTTTCTGCCCACTTGAAAGCACAGCAGATTGTAGTAGTCAAAGGATTGGACAGCCTCAGCAGTTTCCATAACATCCTAGGTCAGAGTCCCAGCAAGCAGCAGCCCAGTGCTGTTTACTGTGTTGCAGAGTACTGTTGATTTGTGGAGAAAAAGCAACCAGATTTCAATGTTGGGTGAAATAATTACTAGGTAGCTCATAAAACAGTGCCAGAGTTTGGGTAAAGAGCATTGCAATAGGATAAATATCTATTCACTGTAACCTTGGCTTTCATTCAAGGCAGTACAAGTAGGAAAAGAGTGCAACTTCATCAGAAAGATTTGTTGTATTACATTACAAAACATTGTAACACAGTGCAAATAATAAAAATTAGTTTTTCTTACTGCCACACCTTCAAAAATTGCCATCAATCTTTTTGCAGCAGATCTTGTTTCTAATCAATATGACTTCTTAACACATCACAGTCTGTAGTGTTCTCAGTTAGAATAATGTTCCACACATCAATCAATTTGCCCGAGTGATCACATTTCTCGTAAGTTTTTTTTTCATAGTGACCTAGTTTCTTTTCTGATAACTTCAGAATAACCTTCAGTAATGATGGATTAAAAATGAGTTTCTTATGAGCCAGAATACTCAGAAAGCTGTTTAAAGCCACAGAGAAACTCTAACCCCCTAACATTCAGGAGGCATATTTCTTCAAGCATGGCACAAAGGGCTGAAGGTATCCCTTACTTTGCTGAGCATTGAATATGTCATGTTCCTGGACCTGCCTGTATGCAAATGTTTGGTACGGAAATGAATTCTCAGACTTTGAAGTCTAGACATGAGATTCATCATTCCTTAACCTTGCAATGGCTAGACCTAATGTTTAATTGTTTATAAACAGAAAATAACTTTGGAGAGTATATTAGTTTTCTGACCCTTTATTATATTAACTTTTTTTTTCATATTTTTCTATCACTATCTTTTTGCTAAGATGGAAGAACGATGCTGATCTTTGTTTCTTACCTTCAAATGCATGAAGGCTACTTTATGTCAGGTTAGTACTTTCTGGAAATTGTGCTCCACAAAGAATGCCAGATTCCATAAATATTTGTTAGTTCAATCTGCACATTTGTTTTTCCTAGTAAGAAGTTTACATTCCTAAGCAAAAGGATGACTAACTGTGTGGAAGAGACAATGACTCTCATATTTTTGTGTTTGATTGCAGTGTACTGAAACAGTAACCTGAGCGCTCAAGGATGTTTTCAGGAATAGGTATAGATATGTTGTTTAAGGCTTAAGTCTGTCTATATGCTTTAATCATCTTTATGATATGAAATTTATATTAAGACAATAGGAATGAAACTTTTGCACTTTTCTTTAGATGATAAAACTAATCTACCTGTAGTACTTAATGCTAATATCTCAGTGTGACTTGCAGAGATGATGGTTGCTCATCACTAAAGTTAACAGAGTAGAATAGAAGATATAAACATAAAGCTGAACTGCTCAGTTTGGGGCTAATTCTGAAAGGTGACTGATGCTTTTAAATACCCTGGTGCACAGTACATGCCCTTTGATCATGACCAGCATCTCAAGTGATGCAAGAGACAAATTTATAGCTTTTCAACATGGAGGAAGACATGGAGATTCAATTAAGGGAGGAATTTGTCTTAGAAAAACTTTGAGAAACAGGACCTGAGATAATTAAATTCTTTGTGAATGAAAATAAACATTGAATAAATTGCTTTGAAATTTCAGAATCAAGCTGAGCTTAATGAATTTTTATTGGAGAATGGAAATAAATAATTGAAGAAATTACTTTACTGTCGTGCAAAGGAGTTTGTCCCTAATAATTTATTTTTATAGCAAATAATGAAATTAGTGGCTTATATTTAGATTTTTGTGGGGTTAAGAGTAGACCTGATTGATTTGTTTTTAGGATCTTAAACATTGCAGAAACAAAATAAATGGTTAGGGAAATAACTTTTGTCTGTAATTGATCCTAAATAATTAAATGCTTGTCTTTATTTCAGCATGGAGTAAACAATTTTGTAATTAAAATTACTGCTTTGGACTTTTCAGTAGAATACTACACTTTGCAGTGTGTTATTTTGGGCTCTGACTTCTACTCAGGTAGTAGTGCTTTGATGCCCAAAACGTTTTTGACTAAACCCTATCTTACAGTGATATTTGTGATGAAAATACTGTAGTTCTCTACTGCTTGCTCTCAAAGCCGGTGGATTTATATGACCATTCTTAATTTGAGAGATCAAAAAGCTTCACTTGAATAAGCTTGTTCCTTTATTTTTGCATATGTTTTCCTTTCAAGGTACAGAAATCTTGTTCTCCACATATAACAGTTGATCTGTGATAGATGAATCACTGTCTTTAGATAAAAACATCAAATTGTTCATTCATCTAAATTGTTGATGTGAAATCAGGTACTTTCTTCTTCTCTCAGGGCTTTCTAATAATCAAAACATATACAGTAGCCTTTCTGTAGAGAAAAAGGATTCTTAGATGTGGAGGACAGGGTCCAAGCATGTTTTGTCCAAACATTCTGAATGTTGTGACAGTGAAATTGTGATTAGAAGAGAGGGTCCTGTGAAGGTGAGAAGGCTGTGTTATGAGCCACCTTCCTTTTTGGCCTGAAGACATGTGCTGTGTCCCACAACAGACTCTCTGGAGGAGGACTCAAAAGGCCTGGTAGCACACATGTGAATGAAGTGACAGAAAATAAGAACTGTGCACCAGGTCAACTGTAACAGGAAGAGAATCGTTTCCCTTTCTCTGTTTTCCCCCTCCCTTTCTCTTCAACTTCTTTTTCTTGCTACCCAAGTTCTGGACCATCCATTCAGCAGGACCAATGTGGGACCTAACAACTTATGATGGATATTCTTTGTTCTCTCTCTGTCTCCTTTACCCCTTTATTTCTCCCTTGTTTTGTCTGGACAAAGCACAGCTTTCATATTCTACCTCATACCCTGTACTGGAGTTTGTTGTGTTCTTTCAAAGGGCTATGTCAATATTATGAAAGCAATATTAGACCAATGTTCAAGACAGAGGAGAAGTCCAGGATGAAATAAAACCAAACAAAAGGAGATAACTCGCTTTGAAACTCTACATTGAATTTTTCTCAACTTAATAAATGTTTAGCTTCTCATTAACATAATCCTCATCCCTTATGGGTAGAAAACAAATTAAACAAAATATTGGGATCCTAATAACATAGCAAAGAAAAGGAAACATATCCAACCTATGCAATAATCACATTTGAAAATTGATAATTAGGTTTTGTAACTATATTGTCTTTTATGAGAATAATAAAAACTGGAAATGCTGTTCTTTTGTGTATGTTTAATTAAGGCATCTATCAGCATTAGAAGCCAATGAGTTTTAATTGACATAAACTCACAGAATCACAAAGTCACAGAATATGCCAACTTGGAAAGGACCCAAAAGGATAATCGGGTCCAACGCCCAATCCTGCATAGGACCATCCACACGAGTCTCATTATGTGCCTGAGAGTACCATCCAAACACTTCTTGAACTCTGTCAGGCATAATGCTGTGACCACTTCACAGGGGAGCCTGTTCCAGTGCCCAACCATCATCCTGGTGAAGAACCTGTTTCTAATATCCAACCTAAACCTTCTCTGATACAAATTCAGGCCATTCCCTTGGGTCCTGTCTCCAATCACCACAGAGGAGAGAGATCAGTGTCTGCCTCTCCTCTTCCCCTGTAGACTGCAAAGAAGTCTCCCCTCAGACTCCTCTTCTCCATGTTGAACAGACCAAGTGACCTCAGTCACTCCCCACAGGGCTTCCCCTCAAGGCCCTTCACCATCTTTGTTGCCCTCCTTTGGTCGCTCTGTAAGAGCTTAATATCTTTGCTATATTGTAGTACCTGAAACTGCACACACTATTGAAGGTGAGGGCCACCATTGCAGAGCAGAGCAAAGCAGGACAATCCCCTCCCTTGACTGGCTAACAATGCTGTGCCTGATGCCCCCCAGGACACAGTTGACCCTCCTGGCTGCCAGGGCACTGCTGACTCAGATTCAATTTGACATCAGCCAGGACCCCCAGGTCTCTTTCCGTGGCAGTGCTTTCCAGCATCTCATTCCCCAGTCTGTATGTTCACCCAGGATTACTCAGATGCAGAATCCAGCACTTCCCCTTGTTGAACTTCACATGGTTGGTGACTGCACAGTCCTCTGATTTATTGAGGTCTCTCTGCAGGACCTCCCTGCCTTCAAAGGAGTCAACAGCTGCTCCAGTCATCTGCAAACATACTTAGTAGCCCTTCCAGTTCAGTGTCCAAGCCAATTCATCAAGATGTTGAACTAAGATAGAACCCTGTGAAACCCCACTAGTGTCAGGACACCAATCTGATGTTCCCCTATTCATTATTACCCTCTTTGCTTGACCCATGAGCCAATTGCTCATCCACCACATGATGTGTTTATCCAGCTGTGTGCTGGACATTTATAAGAAGTTAACATTCAAATGTTCTGTTGAAAGCAAAGGTTGGAAAAACAGTTTTCAAAACTGAGTTTCAAAAAGATTTCAAAAAGTTGTAAATGACCACTTTTTGTCTCATACTTATTAGCATGCAACTATGGATGAAGACCAATGTCCTGCTGCTTATTCTTAGCCTTGGGTTCAGATGTGCAGCAAACATACTTCAGTTCTGAATTACCAATATAGAAACTAAAGCTTCAGTGTAGTAGTGGGGTTGATAAAATCATATTGACTTTGAAAATCAATTTAATTGCTTTAGGTTATGATTAACATGGAAGTTTAAGATTTCATCGAGATTACAGAAAGCTGAATTTATATTCTGGATTTCTTGCTGTTCTCATGCCTCCTTTGCTTCTTCATCATAACACACCATTGAATAAAATTATGCTATTTCTCTGTTGCGGTCAATAAATTACAGACTCCATCCTAGAGAAGAACGAAGACCCTTTATTGTAAACAGTATCCAAGTAATGTGCATGTATGGCCAGACATCGTGAATGAAGATTTGGGAAGGGCTTTCCCCAGGTGGGTGTGTGCCCTTCCAGCCTGCACAGTGGATTTTTTTTTTTTAGGTGAAGTACAGCGTGGGCAGAAATGGCCCCATCCAAGTAACATATTCTTAGGATAATCAAGAGGCTGAGTTATGCTCAACAGGGGCTGGGTCATACTAACTAAGGGATGACTGTATGTCCATCACTTGGGGGACAGCTATCTAAAGCTATTCCATTACTCATGACCACAAGGAGACAGGGAAACAATAGATGTTGCAAAACAGGTTTTGGTATCTAGCAGGGAATACACAGAAACTATAAGTCTTTTCAAACGCAAGGACAAGAGATGGGAGAATGTCTGCAAACTGGATTAAGTCTTATCATCTAGGGAGGCTTCTTGGGTCTTGATGTTTTTCAGTTTTGAATCCCAACATTTCTCTGTGCCCAAAATATCTTTCCCCCTTCCTGTTTATATTTTTTTTTAAACTTGCATTTGGCTATATCTGACTATGGCAATATTAAAATTAAGTATCTCATTACTTGTCTAACCATTACAATATTTCTTGTATGAGTTTAGTTATTGGTTTGGTGTATTGTTTTCATTTTCTGTTACATTAGTGGATCAAATACAAGTATCAAAACCCTTCAAAGCCAAGAAGCTGTTATTCAAGAAAGCTTAAAACTATCTTTTTGAAGTACTTCTCAGTGTGCATTGAAACATATTTGACACGCTTCTGAAACCTGCAGGATAAAATAAAATTTGGAAGTTATGGCTGTCCAGATCATAGAAATTAATAATACACATCTTTTTGCTTTTGTAGAAGATCTCTCCCTCACTTCCTTGACGTGTCCTTTCAGGAGAATCAGGCATGTCTCCCACACGGGAGATTAAGGCCCACTTTGCTTTTTTTCATTTAAATACCTTGAAATGCATGCATAACTTCAAGAGAAGGGTATTATTAAAACCAAAGAAAAATCAAGTGGATCACTCAAAAGCTGGAAGATGCAGAATTATAATGACTTTGTGTTATGGGTTTAGCTAGGCCTAAATTTAGGCTTTAGTTTTCAGAGTAAGCCTTAGATTATCAGCTGAGTCGACGGGGTTAGGTCAGCTGACAATTGACTTCTATTGGCCAATGGTATTCTATACCATATTCTGATGTCACCTTAAGTATAAATACAGTAGAGTAGGAGGTGCCTGGCCAGTTTCTTCATGGCTGTGGTCCTGGTAGGACGCACTGTGCTGTCCCGGGAGGGCCAGTGCTGGCTTACCACCATGTTATCTTAGGAAAGTAAAATGTTTATTTTTAGTTTTCTCTCTGCTTGGGTTTGTTTCTGGGGAAATTGAGCTCTTTTGGGAGGTCTCTTTTTGGGGTGCTTTATGGATCCAGAGTGATGGGATCTGCTTTTGATGGGAGGTAGAGAATTGTTATATCTAACTTGCATTGGTGCGTGTTCTACTGTAATCTACTTTTAATTTTTTCTTTTCTGAATAAACATATAAACCTATTTTAAGCCTTCCAGGTTTTTTTTTTTCCTTTTTCTCGGTGGGGCGAGGGGAACTCTTACTCTGTGTTTGGGTATTTGGCATTTTGTCAGCTCAACTGAACACACAGTACTTCAGCCATTTTAATTTGTACACATGTAAAGATAATTTCTTAAAAATAGGCTATTGTATCATTTTTTCTGCAAATTGTCTGTCTTAATTGTTCAGGATAAATAGGGCCTGGGTAACAAGCTTTTTGTTGATGGATCTGTGGTCCTGGGTTGCATTTGATGAACTCTGTGTAAGCTCTACTTTATTAGTAAAAATAAGTGTGCTACAGAAAGTTGTAGTAGTTGAATCAAACATTAAACTATAACCAAGGGCATGCTCTCTGGAAAAAATTATAACACTTCCTATAATGGTTGGTGGCAATAATCTGAGTTTTGGTTCCCCTTTACTTTGAATAGAAAATGAGTGGATAACATTGTGGCATTCAGGTAATGTATCATCACTTAATGGTTCTTTTGCTTTTCATGTTTGTGGACCCACAGGGCACAACAGAGAAGAAAAAAGACTTGTATTAAGACAAATTTCTTGCAGATATTTTGAAGGGCCTAGAGCAATTAAGACTGTAGTCTTGTCTGCTTTTTTGCTCTTTGCTAACAGCCCAGTAGCCAAGAGGTACAAACGTTTAATTAACTCTGAAGAAGGTGCCTCAGTTGTGTGTACTGTAGAGATAATCTCTGAAATTACAAAGATAAATATAGTGTATTTATCATAAGGCTAAAACAGACAAATTGATATGCAGTTTAAATTTCTTTGATGAGGTAAGACAATGAAGAGCGAAGGAGATGACAATCTGTACTGGTTGTGGCTGAGGCAGAGTTAACTATATAGTAGCTTGTATATTGCTATATTTTGAACTTGTGATGAAAACAGTGTTGTAAACACAGATATGTTTCAGTTACTGCTAAGCAGTGCTTACATAGCATCAAGGATTTTTCTGTTTCTTACACTGCATCACTAGAAAGGAGTTTGGCCATGGGCAAAAAGTTTGGATGGGTCTGACCACAACAGACCCAAGGCATATCCCAGTGTATGTGATGTCATGCTCAGCAATAAATTCTGGGGGAGAATAAGGAAGGAGAAGGTGTAAGAGTGTAAAAAAAGTTACCGATCCCAGATATGGAGGTAAAAACTGGAATGGTTTATTGAACACGATATGCAATTTAAAGGTATTGGGACCAGGATATGTTAATAAGAAGGATGGATTATGGTAACATATGTTAACTAGGGGTTTAGACAAGTTTTGGCTAAGTTGCACAATTAGTTAATATCTTCTATAACAGAGATTTACATGGGGGGAAGAGAACAAAGGGTTTCAGCATGAATTGATAACATTCATCTTAAAACTATCTCTGTCTTGGGGCCAGAGACAGCTAATCAGCACAGCTGAACATCAACAGGCCTTGTCCTTAGTGATGGAATTTTGTCTCAGCCTCTGTTGACTGTGGCATACTGCTTAAGCTTGTCAGGCTTCTCACTGCTGGAAGCTGAATTTTGATCCCTACAGGAAGGCACTTGGAATTAGAGCATTTGTCTTCCCAAGTAACCATTACATATGGCAGGACCCTGCTTTCCTGGATATGGCTAAACATCTGGCTTTCACTGGGAAACAGCGAAATAATTCCTTGCTTTGTTTTGTTTAAGCACACAGTTTTTGCTTTACCTATTAGGTTGGTTTTATCTAAATGCACAAGTTTTTGCCCTTTTACCCCCCTGATTTTCTCCCTTATCCATTGTGATGGGGAATGAGTGAGCAGCTGTGTAGTACTTATCTGCCATCAGAGGTTAAACTATTGTGTGGTCAAAAATGAAACTTTTTTGTTATTATTTTGTTACAGGAAGATACTAAAATCCTAAATTAATGAAAATCTTTGAAAATATTTGGCAAGCACTGCAATCAGCTGTCTACAAGGAGTCATAAAATTCCCTTGAGTTGTTGCTGATTTTTTGTATTGCAGCAGATAAATACAATATGAAAAATTTACTTTCTATTTTAAGTCCACAGGAATGTAAAGGACTTTAAAAAAGCTTTTTAGTTCAAAGAAAATAATTACTTTAAAAACAGATAAAAAGAAGAAAAAGGAAAAAAGGATACTTATGGTCAAATCTTATTCCAGTGATGTAGATTAACTGCTAGTATGCAATCATTTGAATCCACCCACATGAAAACAAGTTTTGTATGTAACTGAATGCAGTGATGACATTCATCTTTTTCATTAATTTGATTATGAATCTTGGTTATTTAACAGACAAAGGAGTGGTTTTTGAACTGATATAATAAAAAAATAATTGAAGCAGAATGATGCACCTCTGACTGCTACCTTAATTCTAGTTGTAACCAGCCCATCTCCTAGAACCTACATAGATTGTGTAGATGGTCTTAGTCAACGTAGCACAATCTCATTTGCGATCGGAAAGCCTTCAAATGCTCAAATGGGCTTCAAAGAAATGTCTAATACTGATAGAGCTAACGCTTGATGGATTTTGACATATCTCCCCTCATATCAAAGACGAACAGAATAACAGAATTTTCTTTAATGCTTATGTGTTTGGTCTAATCCTCTTTGTTTACCAGGATGAAGAATTAAGTTTTTGTTTGGAGTGGATTTTCAATTTTGCATAAAAATCTTCCCTTCAAACTTTATATTTCTATTATGGTTTAGCTTGGCAAAATGTCAACTGCCCAATACAGAGTCAAAGGGTCCCCCTCCATGGGAAAGGAAGTGAGGGAAAAAACCCAAAACCTAGAAATGGAACTTTGAAATGGTAAGGTTTTTATATTTACACAGAAGGAAAGAAAATGTAAAAAAGAATATAACACATATATATACAAATGTGAAAAGAAATAATAACACCTTCAATGAGTCACCTGAACTACTAATACAGATTCCAACCACCCAACCCCCAGAAAACCTTCCAGAAACTCTTCCTGAGAAACCTTCCAGCAAGAGAAAACAGAAATTAACAAGAAAATGTTCACCTCCCTAGATAAACAGTGAGGAGAGCAGCAAGGCCTGATCTCAGGAGTCAGAGCAGCATGTCCTCACAGGTGCTGAGGCACAGACCGAGAGAGACAGAAACTCCTCCTGTCTCTTTTTTTATATCCCTTGACACTTCTTGATAATGTCAGATGATATGAAATACCTCTTTGGTTGCTTAAGTCAGGTGATGCTTGTCCCTTCTAATCTACGTCACATCCTTTGAGGCCTGCTAAAACTGAGGCCTAAACTGAAAACTAAAGCCAAAACTACCACAACTTCACAACAGTTGAATTGAACAATTCTGATCATTCCTCCTGACTGTTTTGCTCAGTACGTATGTATGGCTCGGCTTTGCGAACGAAGATTGGGGAAGGGCTCTCTCCCCACGTGGGTGTGCCCTTCCAGCCTGCGCAGTGGATTTTTTAGGTGAGGCTCAGCGTGCGCAGAACTGGCCCCTCCCTTTAAGTCCTAAGGTTCATCTGCCATGGCTGAGCAAGCTTGGACAGTGACAGTGAAGTCCTCAGGACTAGAAGTTACAGCATCTGGTATTCCCAGGAGGTCTCCCATCCAAATACTATCCATTGTTGACCCTACTTAGCTTCCGAGATCTGACGGGATCAGAAGTCAGGGAGGCATTTAACTGCCTTTGCTTTTGCTCAGTCCATTGGTTCAAATTTACTGTGTCTTTTCACAGTGTAAAATCACACCTGGATAAGTATCATTTGATCTAAGTGAACAAAGCTACAGTAGTATTTTCCAATATAAAGTAACATTTAAGAGATTTTACAAGTCCACAAACAATATGGACATACAGCTGCAACATTCACCTATGGGAAACATCTTGTATTGTTTATGACATTTGGGTAAGACCAAACAAGACATTTTACACTTGTGTATAATTCCAATTTTTTTTTTGAGTTTGATGACACAAAAAATTTAGAGAGAAACCCATTTAGCATGAGGGATTTACCTACTTACTGTTTCTTTTGCTGTTACTTTATTAAAATCACCATGTTGCTGTTATGTTAACATGGAAAATTCTTATCTATTTAAGCACACTTATTGATAGGTTATTAATAGCTATATAATGATTCCTAGGAAAGAAACAGAATCTTGTTTAACTTACTCCTCACTCACTTGTTCAGTAGGATTAAAATTTTTCAACACCACAAATTTTCCTTTCTCTCCTTTTATTCAGGGTTAAATTTGCCTGTGTGTCTAAGGGGTTGCTCTTTTGTCATCAGAAAAAAAAGTATACTTTCAGAATGTGAACTGTTTCATTTGCCTAAAATGAATGTGCTCTTGTCATATTTTTCTCATCCTTTGGTGAAGAAGCACTTTATCGCATTTTAGCAGATTTTTAATTGAATTTTTAGGTTGAGATGAAATTAATTTCCTTTTATACTCTTTTCCTTTGGCCGATTCAGGTAGCTGTACTGTTTTCACTGCTTTAATGTGGCTGACTTTTAGTGAAATGATATCAGGTGTTCTATAAAGAAAGCATACTTTCGAAGAGTATTTTTAACAGGAACAGAAGAGTCAAAGAAATTCTGAACCACAGACATTATATGTGTTTTTACGGGGAACTTTGTTGTTGATTTAGAATAAAAGTTATAATCTTAAGTGAGCAATTCATATTCTGCGATTTGCTTGTTATTGAGTTTAAATGACTTTACTTCTTCCTTGATTCTTCTGTCACTGCTATGTTTGCTATAACAAGGCAAACTGACAACAGAGAAGTCAATCTCTTTTCATTGCTTTCCTGGGCACAGAGTTTCTTTTCATCTTTCTAGTAGACTTCTTTTGCAATTACTCCAGTTTTAACTTTCTTGAAAAGAGGTGTCCAGACTGAAGAGCTACGCATGATATAAGCAAGGTACTGTACTATCTACGACTTCTGAAAAGTATTTATCTTTTACACTTAACAGGGAGACGGATATATTTTATTCATGATTCAGTCATAAACAAATGTATACCTACAATGAGTGAAGGTGAATTTTCTAAACTTCCTACAAAATATGGAAAATCTTAGATATAGATGCAAGGTACATGACTTTACACATATTTTTATATTGTTGAGCTTCACTGCATTGAGTCAGCTCAGTTTTGTTCCACTTATCAGTCTAATACCACTTAATTTTCTCTTGTTTGACTGCCATAACAACATAACAGCTGTTTTACTGAAGTTCAGTTAGATATGCCTACTGAATCCCTAATTCGGGAAATAGTTTATAACAAAAAGTTACCAGTGTTAGTTTATTACAGTGCTTTACCTGTGACAGTGCAGGCACACACACCCCCTGGTCAGAGAATGGGGATGAATTGTTTATTAACAGCTGTGCTTGAGTATTTATACCTTTCTCCCAGATGCAGTTACATTAAGAGAGGTGGCTACATTAGCATAAAGCACATTGTAGAGAATTAATCCTTTCCCTACATATCCCTAATTTTTATTGTTAAACAACACACTTCTGAACAGTACAACTTTAAAAGTTTTATTAACATAAAACAACCTTATCATAACTAGATATGCAGACCATGGCCTAAACCTTAAAATACCTTTATTGAAACTAACAACTTTTATGAGCGAGTAACCTTAATAAACACATAACTTGAATTAACCCAGGATCTCTGTGTTCCTTCACTTTTTATCTGAGAGTGAATGTGTAATCAAGGTAAATAGTGTCAGACCTTTATTTGAGGGTTGTTTCAATCCAGGGTTTCTTCCTAAAAACCTTTGTTCAAACTACCTCTGCAAATAAATACTTTTAATCAATCCATGTATCTTTCAATTTTTATCTGTGGTCACATTTTCACATATTCATATACTCACTCATACTCACATGCATTCAGAGGCTGGCCTTCACTCACACATTCACACAAACAGACTTCTGAATTGTATTTTGCTGTGTCTTGTAATTGTGACCAGAGAAATTATCATTCTTTTCTTCTTAGAAAGATCCAAACATATAAGTCATTCATAAGCATTCCTGTGGACCAGACTTAGACTCCCCCTTCCTTTTTGTTTTTGTGTGGACAGGTATCACCTAATGTTTCCTGATCTTGGGTCGATGGAAAACTTAGCATGGTTCCTCATTGATTTTAAAACACCTTTCAAACAATAGAAAACTGTTTAAACTCATAGCCATGGTTGTAATAATGCTTATGTTTATCTCTGCCTTTTAGAAAGATATGACTAATTGTCAAAAAACAATTAACATAAAGACCTGCTGACAAAATTCTTGTTATGTCTAAGCATGCATTCTAGATCATGAAGGAAAATTCAAAACAAAGAATGAATTGTGAAACAACAAAACATATATTTCTTTTTATCTGTGCCATAAGTCTAATGTTCTGCCAACTGACCT
Source organism: Willisornis vidua nigrigula (assembly GCA_021164005.1). NCBI lineage: Eukaryota > Metazoa > Chordata > Aves > Passeriformes > Thamnophilidae > Willisornis > Willisornis vidua. The sequence goes on from JAJPCS010000369.1 coordinate 684,050, forward strand.
ATCTAAGCTTCACTTAGTAAATGACTAGCTCTTCTATCTCTTTTAAAAGTAATCAATAAGAACCACCAGTGGTGAATGATCAGAAACAGTAAGAAACAGTAAGTTGACCATAAGTAAACTATAACTCCACGGAGAAGGCTATTTGACTCTTTTGTGTTCATGCATTTAGAAGATCCAAAGCCTTGCAAATCTAGAAACACGAAGGAACTGTCTTTTGACTGAGGTGACCTCTTGCTGTTTGATCCTCATATTCTGTAGCAAACACTGGTGATCTAGAATCCTAAGTTACTTATAGAATTCATAGGTTCTTTGGTTGCCTTGCTAGCCACATTTGTGATGTCCCTATTCCCTCCTTTAGAAATTACATCAGGTCTTTTGCCGAGTGACTCTACTTTCACTCTACAAAATCTATCAGTCCTAGGAAAAGAGGAGTCTGCTATGCTACATACTTCCAGCGTTTGAGGCACACTTGGGGAGGCTGTAGATCTCAAGTCACCAGCCTCGGAGCATCTGGGCTCACTTTCCCTGTGTCCTATATCTCACTACACTGTTTAGTGTTGCTTCCTTCTGTTAAAAAAGCAAAAGCATCTGATTCAGCTATGCATTCTTCTTCTGTTCTGTACAGTTCTATGTTTGTTAGGTCATATAAATTATAAACTGAACTACTCAAAGACTCAGATAATGGTGTTAAAGTGCCATCACTTCAGTCAACCACAAGGAAGAAATTCTGCCTATCTTCTCAATATGCTAAGAAAGTAACTTTGTACACATTCTGCTTGCTCTTGTAGGAAAAACACTTCATTGATGTACTGGCATATTTTCTCATTGGTCATGTTGGCACATAGCTGTTCAAAAGTATTCTTTTGAAATGCTGTAAAGACAATGTCTCCAAGACGCAGAATTGCTGAGACAATTACAAACAGGTTTTCCACCTCTAGGCTATTAAATCCCAGAACAGCTAGAGCTTGTTTTAATATGGTTAATTTCTCTCTTTTTGAGGATTTACTGTTAACATTGCCTCTTCCAGTACAGTTTGGTGTAGATACTTCTTTTCTAAAAACCAAGAAAAGTGCTTTGAAGGAATTTCTTGACATTAAAGTCTGCTTGCAACACACAAGGTAATCCAGGCAACACAGTCACAGCCGAGGCAGCCTACCTTCTTCGGCTCCTGGTGCACTCCTGCCATCACGTGGGTTGTCACCTCCATGGAGCCTGGCCTGAGCTCTTCTGCGCCAGCCAGGCAACACAGTGCCAGGCAGCCCCTGTCACTTCCCCAGCCATGCAGCTGGTTGCCACTTGTCTGTGCCACTCCCAGTCTGCCTACACATCTGTGTGGGCAGAACAAATTATCCCTTCACCTATCCCATGCTGCTCTATCTCGGGTGGGCCAGGGTCGGCTATGCTCAGCCCTTGCTTCTCAGCTTCAGTAGAAGGGTGGCCACCAGGGATTCTCCACCATTGGTGACACCATTTCTGCCACCAGCTTCAGACTCGCAGAGACACTCAGGCTGGGCAACTTTGGAGCCTTGCCACTGCCCATGAGGTCCCCAGCCCCGGCAAGCCACACCACTGGTGGCCCCCACGCTGGCCTCATGCCTGCCACCATTCACAGTTGTGCCTCTGCTGTACTCATGCCACTCTTGCACCTGCATCTGCCCAGCGCAGGTTGGGGATCATTGTGCTTGAGCCAGAGTGACCACACCTGTACCCATTGTTGCCAACATGTTTGATGTAAAGGCAGGAGAGGGTCTTGCTGTGGGCTGTCTCACTGCCCAGCCACTTGCCCATTGTGCTGTGTGGGCCCAGCCCTGTTTTGGATGTGTGCTCTGCTGGCTGCTTCTACTGCTGCCCTTCTTCACGCTGCTGTCCCACCAGGATCCCAGACTTTACAAAACTCGCTGCTTCTTTCCTTCTCTCCATGCTTCAGCACAACCTGTCTGTGGCTCAGCCCAGTGGTCTTGGCTCCAGCCACTCCACTATGTGCTGCCATGTTGGATGCAGTGGGGCACGGCTCCAAGCAGGAACAAAAGGGGTCCCTGCAGCTTTGTACTTGCTGAGTCTGTCCCAAAGTCCCTGGAACTCATCTCTTCATAAAGTTTCCATGCAATTTTCTTCCAAGTAGTGACTAGGCCTGCAGAAACCTCGGCACATACTTGTAAAATCAGATTAAAATTATTATTATTAGATTCATTTTGCCCCGTCTTTTACTCCCTGTTTAACAGGTGGCTCTGCTCCCTATTGGGATAATTTAGTCCCCTTCCCCTGCCTCTCACCTCCTGCCTTGCTGAGTTTCCTTTCTTTTAATTGTTTCCCTGTATTCCAATTTTCTTTGCTGTCCAGGAGGTGCTGTATACATGCGAACTTTCCTTAGAGCTACTTTCCTTGATTCAGCCAGGAGCTGTCACTGGTCTGATGTCTCTGTGGGCCCTAGTGGCCAGTTCCTGACTCCTCTCCTAAGTCCCATTTCAGGCTGCCATTTGTGATAGTGCTGGCACAGACATGCCCCAGTCAGAGAACGGGGATGAATTTTTTCTTAACGGCTATGCTGAAGTATTTATACTTTTCCCCCAAGGGCAGTTACATTAATGGAGGCGGTTACATAACAGAGGTAGTAACATTACCATAAAGCACGTTGTAGAGAATCCTTTCCCTATACCACCTACCCACCTTTTTTATTCTTTGTTCTTTTTCCCCTCCTTTACTTCCTTTTTTTTTTTTTTTTTACAAAGCTGGTTTTAAGCCTTATACCCTAGTAATATTAACCTAACTCTTTGTGCTTGACTTTATCGTTCTTCTCCTCTTGCATAATACACTTTACAGTTGTTGAGCCATATGCTACCAGTTTTGACAGGTCTTCCAGGGAAGTGTGTTATTAATTGTACAGTACAATGAGTTAGTTGGGTCAGAGGTATTGGAAGAAAATGCCTTCTCTGTATTGAGTTAATTCTGCAATTTATTTTGCTGCTATTTGTATCTGTTAGCATCCTGGAATTTGTTTTCATAGTGTGTTTATTTTCCCTTCTGAAAAAAACCCCACACACTCTCAAAACAAGAGTGACACACTTTAACTTTTCTTGTTTTGCAGCTATGTATTGATTATCTATAATCACTGCTCTTCCTTTATGTAACCAGTTTCCCACTAATGGTACTATTGGTACTATTTGTACTATTTTTTCACATGTGTGGAGAATATCTACCACTTATAAACTTGTTAAAATCTAGTTTGTGACTTCTGTATATTAACTTTCACCTTCTAGGAACATGTAAATTGAATTTTCACTTGACATCTCTATACAAAGACTAAAACTAAATCTTGTGTGACTTTATGATAGGATGGTATAGATGGATGATATAGGTGAAAAGCCTGGAGCTTCTACTTACATCTTTTCTAAACAAAACTGACAAATTAATTGAGGTCGCTCAAATCTGTATTTGTTCTCCATGCAGGAACTGCCAACACAGAGCTACTATTTATATTTTGACTTAATTAAATGTTGTGCCAAATACTGAAATCTTCAAAACTACTGATGTTGCAAATCAGCCTTTAGACAGCCACTGGTATAAACTTAAAAGTCTTGTTTCTAGCTGTAGAGCATGCATGATATAAGAATTCAGTCTAGAATGAGCTGTTATTTCAAATTTGAATGAAATGGTAGAACAAAAAAAATATAGCACTTGAAATCAAATGATAATTAAATAATATTCCTTTGCCTAGCATTACAATATTCTTGTTTCTTTCGGAGATTCCTGGAATGGGTGATCAATTGAGACCATCAAAACAATGCTTTAAGAGAGTGGAAGATTCAGCTTCTTTGTGTATGTTAAACAAGGCTTCACAATAGGTTGTATTTATTCCTTAATATTTAAGTGTAATTTATTTTATAAATATTTTTTTTATTTTGAGGGACATCATTTGCATAATCTGTAAAATTTCCTTTTTAAGAGAACTCATTATTGTATTGTATGTTTCTGGAGCAATTATGCATTCTTTTACACTTACTGAAATTTTATTTCAAATTAGTGTAAGAAAATTGTCTCTATTGCATTCATTGTACTGTTGTAATCGATTTGATCATACTGAGATTGTTTCCAGTGTAATGTCTTTATTTTCAAAGGCTGTAAGTTTGTTTGTTTGTTTTTAATACAGCACAGTTTTATGCAACACGTCTAATAACTTATGTGAAAGAAATGCCCATGATCTTATCTCAGTGGTGGAACTCAGGCCCTCCAGTCTGATTCTACTTTCAAGACCAGAAGCTGAATCCAGATGAACCTGGATTAAATAATGTATCTGCATAATTCTATACATACAAGTCTCTGACTAGTTTAAATTCTCTTGTATGTTTGCAAATGTAATTGTGCATATAAATCAGTAGTTAGATACTTTATTAGCTGTTGAAATTGTACATAGTGATTGGAAGTAGGTTGTAAGTATGTGATTTTGAACACTGGAATTGCAAATTCTCAAGAAAACAAATATTTCAGAGAGTGCTTTCTGGACTACACTATTTCTAACTTTGTTTTATAGCAAGATGGGGATGACTTTGGCTAGTTGTATCATTTTGCTCCCTATGTCTTCATAGGATAAGTAGATTTTATGTCAAAAAGGGATCAGAAGGAAAATATCGCAAAATACGATACAATGTATTGATAAAACACTCAAAAGTAAAATGATCGTGGTTTTCTTCCGAATATTATTATTTACCAATAAAAACTATAAGTATGGATGGTGCTCATCAATGCAGAATAATTGTACAGTTTAGGTCCCAAGATATTATAATCTAGATGTTTATTGCAGAATAAATTCAGTCTTGTTGGGTCTTTTTTACTATTGCTATTTGGAGTGCTATTTATATTTCTCAAGACAGCATTTTCTATGCAGCCAGACAATAAATTTGAAAACAGCGTGAACGCATGCTGCTCTTTGCACATTTTTGAGTGTTTGCAACACCTAGCAAGAAAAATATTTGGTTAGCATGGCATTATATAATAGTATTAGACAGTTTGGGTGGGAACAGAAAAATTCAATACAGGGTATCTATGGACTAAATTTATTCTGGTCCTAGAAACTTTACATGGAACAGTATCATCTAGGGAACTGCAGAAACTAATTTTTAAGTAGTCTGATATTGATCAAAAGGACACTAAAAGATTTACTGAGGGATTTAAATAGAGTCCAACAATACAATTTGTTTAATAATTTCATTTGAGAATATATGCAATTTATTTCTATCTGTATTAATATAAGGAGAATTGTATATGAAGCATATAAATAAAGGTATATTCCTTTGAATTTGATATGTGTATCTAATTTTATAAGTGTATCTAACCAAGAACAGTTAACAGAAGGCCTGTATTCAGACATGCTATATACAAGGCATTTCAAAACAATAAAACTATAAGGCAATAATAAAATTATTTAAAAATATATATACTCAAAACCCTAGGCAGGGGGAGGGGGAGGAGGGAGGGAGGGGGAATTAAAAAAGGCTGCAACATCAATTTTGCATCTATTCATATATTTGAAAAGTTTATGGCTTTTTCTGCCAGTCAAATTCACTTTATTAAGTCAGAGGTCTCTGAGGAGTTATGGACCCCTTCTAAAATCATGTCCATCAGTGGAACTCACTGCATTTGCCATTAAGCATGTATGATATGTATATTAGGGATAAAAGAAGCGCAGAGTTGAAAGAAACCTTGAGGAATCATGTTATCTGTCTTCCTGGGATGAAGTATTATTAAGTATACTTAGATTATCCATGTTACTGTTAGTTATTTTGTAGTTTAAAAACTTGTGTTAAAGTTTTAATAACCTTTACAGGGCAGCCTTTACCCTCTTAGTTGTATTTGCAGTGGGATTTAATTTTTGACCTGTAGCCCCACAAGACAGAAATTTTTTTTTCATTTTTATTAAAGAAGACTACGGTGTTTGAATTTAAGCAGACGGTAGAGATGCAGTGTTTCCTCAGGATGAAATACATTTTTTCTTCTGTACACTTGCCGAAATAATTAAGTGCTACACTAAAACTGAAGGTGTACTCCAAATAATAGCTCCATAGAATAAGTAGAATAGAATAGCTGTAATTATTGTCTTAGATACAACATTTTTGTTACTATACCCCACAATGGTAGCTGCCTGACATGGTGATTAAGAACAGCATTGTACTTTTGACTTGCACTCTATTTCATCTATTCAACAATTATTTTCTGTTTGCAGGACTTCAGCCCAATCCATAGTTTTCCATTCTTGCATTTGTTAGGTCCTTTCCAAATGTAGGTCTTAGCATATCTTTCCTGAATATCATCTGATTTTATGCCAGATCTCAAATTTGCAAAAATATTTTTTTAGCTAAAGACTTGCTTTCTAAAGTATGTGCAATGCATTTCAAGCCAGTATTATACTTGATTTTTTTTTAACTGCACTTTTTATAGAATTTAGTTATATAAAAAGTAATGTTTTCTCTAACTAATGCAATAGGCCTGTCATAAAGAATGTTTAGCATAATTTTTTTCTGATTAATTTACATTTACTGTGCTTTTTATAACCGTACTAATTTTCTATTTGCATACAATTTGCTTGTAGTCATTCATTCCAGCATTATTCTAGAGACTGAAATATGGGATGACTGCTTACCCTTATTAAATATTAACACATTCCCTGTCTGCTTCTGTCCTCTGTCAGTATATTAATTCAGAAAATGAATTATTTAGTTTTTTTAAGAATGTTTCCTTTATATAGCTTTTAAAAAAGAATAGAAAATATTTTTGATTACATTCACTTAGATTTGTTTGCTTTGACATTTAGAAGTTTTAATAAATAAAATTTAAGAATTTAATGTAAGACAATGTATTATGCTGTTATGTGCTAAAAGAGTCATCAACATAGAGACTTCTTTTCCCTCTTCCTTTTATAGCTTCTTATCAGTCAAGCTTGAGTATGTGAGAATATGGTGGATGTTTAATATACAAAGTTAAGTGTTAAATCTTGCTGTGAAAAAATTAAGTAGTATGTAAAAACAGAACTGTAGGTCTATATTGCATAAATTTATAGTAACTACAGATTTTAAAAATCCCAAATTAAAGGCTTTTGCACCAGAAAGAATGTTGATGTAACCTAATTCCAGCCTGTGTCTTGGTGCTTTTACTGATACTCAGATTCACCTTGTTATCTAGTTGGTTTGGGATTTTATTGTTTCTTTTCTCTTTATATTTTTTCTTTTCTTTTTACATTATCTTTAAATTCCTTTTTAACTTGTTAAGAAAAAGAGTAAAATTCTTTCCCTTACCCATTACACTGGTTGCTAGTCATTTAATTTCAAATTCCTATTAGAAACCACCAGGTAGTAGCAGTTGGTTCTTGGTTTGCTATGCTTTGTAAATACAACTCTAGTGTTGACTGGCTCTGATTCTCAGCTGGGCATAAAATGTTCCAGGAGCCTCATTTTACCTGTAGAGATACGTTTTCTTCTGTCAGTATAATGTATCTAATTAAAAAAGTGTGTAGCAGTACCTGTCCTCATCATGTACACTTCCTGTGTTTTTATGTTGTTCTGGTTTAAAGGCAAACCAGCAGAGGAAATGAACTCACCACGAGAGAGATTATAAATCAGAGCTAAAATTTAATAATAATAATATTACAATAAATACACTGACACAAAGAGAAATTGCTTTCCACTCACAAAACCCAGCAGTATAACCCAGTGTCCTGGGGCACAAACCCAAAGGGGTTTGTTTGCCCTTGTGCTGAGACCCGCGTGGTTCCCCCAAGTCCAAAGCAAAAGGAAGTGAAAAACCTGTTGGTGCAGGCGAGGGCTGTGGTCTGGTCGAGAGTGGCGGTCGTAGTCTGGTTGAGAGCGGTGATCTCCTCCTGTCGAGGTCCTGCTGCTCCTCTGGATCCGACGAGAATTTCCCAAAGTCTTCTTACCCACCACTTATGTACCCTCAGGGAGCCCCCAGTCCCTCCCCCAGAGCGGAGACTCACACAATGGATGATTTAACTCTGGAGCCAGGGGGTATTGAACTGTTGATGGCCCCTTAGCAGCCACACCCCCTCAGGCTGGGTGTGAAGGTGATAATGACTCCCTGGGCAGCTGCTGCTAATGGCCCATTGTCCTTGGGGAATGAATAGAGGGGGTAAAATACACAGCTTTGATCACCCCCACACAGTGTTAGCTGGTCCCTCCTGCTGAACTAGGACAATGTCAAGACTGTCCTTTTATTTTTTTCCACTGGCATATGAAGAGACATTGGTTACTATTGGAAAGAGGTCTCCCTGAGACTATGCTCCTCCTTCTGCACATTCTGCACACCTCCCTTTTGCAACAGAAACTGTAGATACTGTGCTCAAAATGAATTCTGGTCAAGTTCTGGCGTCAGACCCGTCCTTCAAGTAAGCTTCTTTAGTGGGTTCCATAACACTAAATAAACCCCCATCTCTTAATTTCTTTTAATAGAAAAGTGGGTCATTCTGTGACTAGGGATGCAGCCAGTTGCTAAGGGCAATAATCATCCTAAGAGCACCTCCCAGGGTGTGAAGTTGTAGGTAGAGAAATTTATAATTCATGCTAAGCAAACGTTTTGGATGCAGCAGCAGTTCCAGTCAACTCCCACTGCCCTGCCAGCTAATTAGCAGTTAGCAGAGGTACCAGATGGAGCTGTGCTAAGTCCGGCTGATTGAAGCTACTCTTTTTAGAGCCTACACCAGCCATTACCTGTGCATTGCACTTATCCTTCATATGTGGCTGCACTCATGGGTAGATGCTGGATGTGGAACATTCAATTCCTGTGGCATCTGGCATGGTGAAACTTGTATTTGGCTCATAACAAGGAACAAAGAGAACAAATTGGCAATGATCATAGAAATAAGATAGCTTCTCTGGCCATGCAGCACTCCCTTGAGGTAAAATACAATTTTTCTAGCGTCCCAACATCTGCTTGCCAAAGGAAATGGTTTCTAATCTAGGGAGAGTTTATTTCCTTTCTTTATTAAATGAACTCATCATCTCATTACAAAACAAGCTCAGGACTTCTCAGTGCTGCCAACATATAATGAACTACTGACTCAGCTGGGAAGATGTTTCTGTAGTTGAAACTGAAATCAGAAAATAACATGCAGGTCATTCTGTTCTACTGCGTAAATCTCTAGGAGCACAGTACATACAATATTCAGTTGCTTACTGGGTGGGGGTGATGGACTGGGCAAGGAGCTTCTCCAGGTCATCTTCATCCCAGCGGTTACACTGAGAAAATAAAGAATAAAAGAGTATTTCTTGTGAATAATACTTCTGGTAGAATCAGTTTTAAGATTGTTTCTGCATTACCTTATTTGTTTGTTATTATATTTTCCTAATTATAGATATATATTCATATTTATAACATTTCCTGTTATATTGTAATTATGTGCTGTATTCTAATTATATATACTATTTGAATTATAAACAAAATTATCTAGTTATGTATGCATTTCTGACATGTATTTTGCATTCTATTTTTCTAATTTATCAATATTTTGTGTTTAATGTAAATAACTCCCTCACTCAGCATTCACATATAAATAATGCAGTCACTCAGCATTTACATACATAAGAAAAGACAAGATAGCACTATTTGACTATTTCAGGATGCAATCTTAATTCATACTTGTTTATATTAGTCTCTAGAAAAATTACCACTATTGACATAAAAACATCTCTGCTGCTTTCATTTGCATCTGAAAATTAGGAGTTTCACATGTGCAGTGTACATCCTAAGTTATATATTTTCTAGAACCATAAAAGAGGAAATTGAATAAAACAAACTTTATAAAATTAAATGCACTAACCTGGTATATCTAGAATCTGAAAAAATAGTTGGTTGCTATCTAGTCGGAAGGTCTGTAGATTTATTTTTAATTCATTCATAAAATATATTCCTGAGTTGGTGATCTACATATAAATTATTGCTATATACTGCTTGGAAATATGATAGATCATTAAAATGTAATGAAGATTTTAAAAAGTTCTACCAATTTACCAGTTTGTGGAAGAGCTTAATTCAGGTTTCATTCACTCTTTCTCCAGCCAAAATTGAAATGTAATGATGTAGAAACCCTCAGGATCCTTGTTTTATCACAGTATGCTTTGCTGCTTCACTTATACATTGAACTATTTAAAACTAATTTATATGACTCTAGCACATTATCTGGAAATATGCAAATAGGATTGATGGTTTAATATTTGCATGACAGCTATCTTCAGCTAGTAATTTTACATCAGATAATTTATATCCCTTGCTCTTAACCTTACTGGCAAGAAAATAAATTCTATGTTGAAGGACAAATGCCAAGTTGAAATCCAGTTTTCAGCCAGAGAAGTAGTCAGTGAAAAGTAGGGTCTGTACAAACTGCATTTGCTGGGGGAATAGAAGGGAAAAGGAAAAAAAAAAAAACAACAACAACAAAAATAAAACCAACCAACCAACCAAAAAAAAAGGAAAAGTATGCAGAATGAATAGAGAAGTAAATCTGACTAATGTATGGATTCAGAAACCACCACAAGTACAAAGTGCTTCTAAAGGGGACACAATGTACACATAATAAATGAATGGGAAGAACTGAGGAGTACTGTCAATGTGGTTTGGCTGAACATAACTTCTGAGAAGCACGTAGAAAGAGAAGAGTTTATCTTTTATCTTCTGCATAACTGAACAGCCAGTGAAGATACCTTCTTTAGTTCTTTAGCAGCCTGGATTTTGGTTGCCAATGGGAATGGAATGAATGGGATAGCTTCCCACTCATGTTGAGATATATGTACAGCTGATGCATATCCAGAAAATGTAACATTAGTTTCCAGGACAAAGCAAGAAAACTACACCAGTATTTCTGTATGGCAACCCATTTTTATTGTTATATGTAGTAGAACATAAAACACTAACTTTTTTTTATGGAAAGAGAAGTGCAAGGAGGGAAGAGTGAGTAGGGCCAGCATCATTTTTTGTGTGCGTGTTTGTTTGTATATATACATAGATGCATATATATTTAACTGGCAGTTAAATGCCTCCCTGACATCCAATCCCGTCAGATCTCGGAAGCTAAGCAGGGTCAGCCCCGGATTAGTACTTGGAAGGGAGACCTCCTGGGAAATGCCGGGTGCTGTAGGTTCTAGTCCTGAGGACTTCACTGGCACTGTCCAAGCTCGCTCGGCCGTGGCAGATGAACCTCAGGACTTAAACGGCGGGGGCCAGTTCTGCGCACGCTGAGCCTCACCTAAAATCCACTGCACAGGCCGGAAGGGCACACCCACGTGGGGGGACAGCCCTTCCCAAATCTTCGTTCGCAAAGTTGAGCCACACACACACACATATATATATACCCGCATATATATACACATATGTGCACATATATATATATGTGCATATATATACACACACACACACACAGAGGCATATACTGATAAGCATACAGTGAAATGCTTCTATGAATTGTTATTTAAATAGCAATATCTAATGTAATGGCACTTTTTTATTGACATGGCAATTGGGATTGGCTAAAGCTTGTATGTAGGCGTACGAGGACACAGTGTTAAAGGAAGAATATACTTATTATTTGCTTTTCTTATTTTGCAGAGATAATTATTTCAATCATTGATAAAGTCTACGGTAGAGAAGATTTAATTTTTTGCAGCTCCCCAGAAACAATTTGTGGAGCATAGGTATGGAATATAAAGCAAACATATTATTCGTATTTTCTATCTTATCATTTACATATAAATTTGATGCACAGGACAAAAAAGTGGTCCCGAATTAATGATGGATATTACAGTTAGCTTTCAAACTGTTGTGGTTTATTTTCATTGTTAGCTATGTTCAGTGGTATGCTTTTCTTTGAACCCACAGTATTAGTGTAGACAAATTCTCACCTTGAATGCAGTTTGGATAAATGATTTGAAGATGGAGCTGCACAGCTGTATAGCTACAGCCACAGCCTTAACTGGTCCCAGTGATGGAAAAAGGCAAAACAATGCATAAATTTTATACATCCCAGATGGCAAATGTGTATTGAAGTTTGTTCTTGTATCAAACATTGAGGCATTTCTATTTGGCATTTATCGTCAACTATCTGGCTTTTTTTTCCACCATCTTTTTAAATAGCATATTCTGCAGTTCATCTGATTTCTGTGAGTATCAAGGTATGAGAGTAACCTGTTTGTGTATGCCAAATGTTTTCTGATTAAAGCTACTTATAAGCATAAGGTCATGCTGTAAAGAGTCTTCTACTTTCATATGAGACAGAATAGCCCAATAAAGGAAGTGCATAATAATAAGGAAAGAGAAATATTACTCAATATAAGCCAGCTATGTGGAATATGACAGCTGATAGCAGGCACAATGGTAAGCAAGCTGAGTTATTTTTGTTCAATGTCCTGGTAAAAGGAGGCACAGAAGGATGCACTGTGACAGGAAAAAGAAGATAAATAGAAATAATAAACACCACCATACATTTTTTCCTGTAGATGTCCTTTCTTAAAATTTCTAATGAATGCAATATACTTCAAAACATTACTGTATATGAGTATCTGTGGTAATGTTTGGTTGGCAATTTAGCACCAAGATTTTTGAAACCAACATAAGCATAAAGTATTTTCAAATAGCAGTTAAGAGGAAATAATTTTTATTTTCAGGGCAGTAGTTATCTATTTATACTGGAGTTGATAATATCAGTTCACACCACTGCATTTGTTGAAGTTATATATAAGGGTTCACTTCCTATGAATGAGTCTGTGACTCAGTACATTAAAAGTGTAATTGAGATTGACTTCATGCAACTGAGTCATAACAACCCTCAGAAAGCTATTTAAAACTAAGTTAAATTTACCTGATGTTTCGTATTTTAAGTGAGATAAGTGGCAGCAGTATAAGTGCTTGAGTAACGTTTCAGTAGCTGGAGATTATGGTAGTGAGCTCATGAAAGTATTGGAGTCAACAGCAATACGTTAGGCAAATAAATAGTCTCTGGATTTAGTTTACTTTCAGTGATACTGTGCTGCTAGAAATAGGAATTCCATACTGTGGATATTGAACACCAAATTATGGTTCTACATTAAATGAATAAAGACCTCCTTTTCTCCTTAAAGTCCTTTTGCTTTTCAGGAAATCTTGATTTAATTACATACCGAGTAACATCATAAAAATATGTATTAAAAATAAAAAAAAAGTCACAGAAAACCAAAGTAGAAGAGTTGGAGTGAAACAACTGTAACTCAAAGGACTTAGCTTTACTTTTTGTGGCAATACATACCCTTCATGTTCTTGATTTTACCATGATGAGATTTAGTGTATGGTAGTAGAAGACAAATACAATGTGTTTAAGCTCTTTTTGTTATAGATTTCAGTAGATTAAAAAAAAAAAGTTGTCTTTATAGTACGGTCTTGTAGGGAGTATGTTGGGAAATTTCTTCAGACTTATTTGGAAAAATGATTTTTTGAAAAATAGTCAAGGAAAATCTGTAAAAAAAAAAAGAATATTTGAACTAAAGTCAAGAAAGGTTAAAGCCTTTTTACAGAAGAGATGGCAGATTTTATATGAATGATACCACATTAATAAATATTTATTATAGAACTCAGTGTGACAATTACAGCAATTCCAAAAATTAAACAATTGTAAAATAATTTGATCCAAACTCCTTGACAGGATTTTGTTTTAAGAAACACTTATACATTTTCTATTTCCTCATGGGTCTGGAAGGAAAATATGATACCTGAAATAGATAATTTTCCCTTCAAAGTAACTTACCTCATTTTTTTGCTTTATTAGTTTGTGAAATTTGAAAATTATCAGGAAAAGACTTCCTGTATTTCATTTACCATCTTTCAGGAAATACTGTTTTTCTGCTAAGAAATTAACATTCTTCTAATTTGGTGCACTAGAAAAATTATACAAAAAATGTTTCACTCTTTTAACCCTGTTAACTATGAACTCAGTACAGAGAAATGCTGAATATTGTCTTCTCATAATACTTCAAATCAAGGTATGTCCAATTTACATTGTTTTTTCTATAAGGATTTTTTCTTTTACTTTTTTTTTTCATTATTCTTCATTTATTCCCTAGTTTCAAGGTCCTTTTGGTAAATGCAACTCAAAATGTGCTAAAACATTTCTATGGTGCTACAGTCCTACTTGTTCTTGTTGTGAGAAATGTAAGTTCAGTATGAAAAGTGGCTGTGTGGATATGGTCAGACGCATAAATACAAGTTAGTCTGCTCTCCTCTCACCCTACAGGATTGTTTGTGATTTTAGGAAAATATTAATTTTGTGACACACGTGTACCCAAGATTTAGCTTCTTCCCATTTCTCAGGAATTATGGCAGAATAAAAATAAACAGCCTCTGCTCAGTACATAAGACAGTAAATTCACATTTATCTTTGTTTTGCTCTGAGGACTACCTCTTAAAACGGATTTACTGTATTATCTTAAAATGTATTATCCATGCATGGATCCAGGACAGAGTTAATTTTTGCAGGAGCTCTGAGGAGAGGGAGCCTGGAGCCATCTGGGCATGTCTAGGAAGTTATTCTATACCACCCCGTGTCAGTTGCTGGGGGCAGGGGTAAGCGACTCAAAAATGAAAGACTATGAATCTCTGGCTTTCATATGATCTATCCTGCTTGATTTGAAAGACTGGAAAATATGATGGGTGTAACTCATGCCAGTTTTAGATCCCTTGCTAACAGAAAGACAGTGAGCTGATGGAGATATGAGGAGCTGCTGAGGTGGGGCTGCGGCAGTTTAACCTTGACAGAGGAAGGCTAAGCAAGGCCTTATTGCTCTCCAAAACAACCTGAAAGAAATTTGTAGCCAGTTGGGAGTCAATGTCTTCTCTCAAGTCACGGGTGATAAGACAAGGAGATAAAAGTAGTTTCAAGTTGCACCAGAGAAGAAGGTTTAGACCGGATGTTAGAAAAAGTTTCTTCACTGAAAGTGTTGTCAGGCATTGGAACAGGTTGTCCAGGGAAGTGATGGACTTACCATTCCTGGAGGTACTTAAAAGTTGTGCAGGTATGGTTAATGGCAGACTTGAAATTGCTTTGTTAATGGCTGCACTCTATGAACTTACAGGTCTTTTTTAAGCTAAATAATTCCATGATTTTATGATTTAAATTTTCTGGAGGAAGGTTTAGCTAGATAAGACAACCTGGGTTTCATTAGAAACGAGGTTTTGTTTGTTTGTGGGTTTTTTCCCAATTTGAAAGGAAAGCTAATGAATATCTCAAACACATTTCAAATTTCCAGCTAATTTAATTTCATCACTTTTAGGTAGATTCACAAACAGTGCTGTTTAAGTCACACTTTAAAGTAAAAGTCATCTCATTTTACATTTTTTGTTTTTAATAGCATTGTTATGTAATTCCATAAAAAAACTTACTTCTTTATACTGGTGCTTCAAAAATGCAGAATAATAAATCTCTAAAGCTGTTTTGGGCTCATTTCTGAGCAGAAAATATTTGTAAAATTTAAATCTTGAAACATTTAATTTTGCTTTTCAGTGTCTAATGGAAAGTAGATACTCTTTACTTTCCACATGAATATTCTCTTCATGGAACACTTTTGGGAAACACATGGCCTTATGAAATACTTTGGGACCCATCCATGATTAAGTTCCTCTGCATTCTATTAGCATGCTATATTAAAAACTTTGTATTAAAAAAGTTAGAAGTTGAAACTTGTAATATCAGCTTCTAAGGCATAGCCTTGTTGTCAGGATAAGAGGTTTCTGACCAAGTTTCTCACAGAAAGTACTTTAACACATCTAGATGATTCTAGAAATTCAGACTAATTTCTACCTATATCTGACATATAGTCTGCATTTCTTATCACAGCAGAAAGTTGTGAATTAATAGGTGGGAAGAAAAGTATTAAAAAGGCAGAACATCTGAACAGTATGATGGAGGATGAACATCTGTAGCCAGCAATGCAACCTTGTTTTAATTTGATATGATACAATAAAATGGTTAAAATGGTAAAAATAAGAAAAAGAAATAATTTGAAGACAGACTAAAACAAACAAGAAAACCCAACACCTCTTTAGAGAGAATAAATAAGTATACTACTTACAAGTATTCTTTCATTTATTTCTCTAACACTTATTTTTGAAGAAAACTACTTTAACTACAACCTATGAAGTAATTGGTGTGTATTTTCTCATTTTATTAGGCAGTCTTCTGCTACAATCAGCAGAACTGTTTTCATAGGGAATACTGAAAACTTGAATGCAACCATGCCTCATAGCATGAAATTTCCCTCCTCTTAAGTTCTAGCTTTAGTAAAAAGCATACTGGCTAATGATGTTAAAGGAAAAGCAAGAAAATAAGTCTTTATGTCAGAGTTTGAACTGTGAATTCTAGTGGAAAGTACCATGCACTGTATACTGCTGGCAAATGAGAGGCCTTTAAAAGCTTCAAAGAACCTCAAAAGACCATGTAAACCTCTCGTATATTAAAAATAATTCAGAAGGTCAGTGCTAAAAGGATTTTGGGAGAGTATAACAGAGTATAACAATTTCAATGGACTGTTTTTATCCTGTGTGATGACATAATTTGTGTCTTTCTCTTTGGAGATGACAAGTCCCCAGACATATTCCTGTAAGATGAAGATACACAATGAATAGAAAGTCTCAAAAGACTAAAATTAGGCATGAATTTTCACACCTTTCTTATTATTCTAACCATAAATTGAGAACATTGTAAATGGACTATCTCTTCTCATCCTGTGTATCAAATTCCAGCTTAAAAGCAGGTCTATTTACTCCTGTATAATAAGGTCATAACTTTATTGCATATAGAGTATGAAGGCAAAAACTTTCTGACTAGATTTAAAAAAAAATATCCATATCCCCTGTTTGAGGGTGTAACTACATTTCTTGATTTGATGTTTCATAATGTACTGGTTTTGCAGGGCCAGCTTTTGGAAGTGAAGGGCTACAAGGGTAGGAATCTTCCCTTATGCCTGGCAGAGGGAATGCTAGCAAGCTCAAGGATGGACTCACCACTGGTCAAGTCTGACCCAATCAGAGAAGGTAGTAACACCTCTAGGATAACATATTTAAGAAGGTAAAAAGTTATTGTGCAGAAGTAATTGTGACCAGAGGAGTTGAGTAGGAATAAATGAAAGGAACAACTCTGCAGACACCAAGATCAGTGGAGAAAGAGAGACAGAAGGTGCTCCAGGTGCCCAAACACAGATTTCCCTGCAGCCTACGATGAAGACCATAGTGAGGCAGCTGTGGCCCTGCAGCCCATGGAGAACCACAGAGGTGCAGAGATCCACCTGCAGTCTGGGAAGGAGACCCACACAGGAGCATGCTGATGCCCAAAGGTAGCCTGTGAACCCATGAGAAGCCATGGAAGCAGGCTTCTGGCAGGGATCTGCAGATCTGTGGAGAAAAAAGCCCATGCTGAAGCATGTTTCCCGGTAGGACTTGTGACTCTTTGTGGGACCCATACTGGAGCACCTTGTTCTTGAAGGACTGCACACCATGGAAAGTCACCCACTCTGTAATAGTTCATGAAGAACACATGCTTCATGTGTGATAGTCAATAGATTTGGACAATGAGTCTTATTTGATGTTAAAAATACATGAATAAACATAATCAGTTAATACTTCACACCGCACAGACATACATGCATGCATCTATATCTTTGAAAGCAGAGATACCACTTCAACATGAAAAAGACAAAACCTCTGCTTTTCCACAGCATGAAATGTTAAGATCTACAAGATTACTTTAGGTTTGACCCATGGAATTTACGGCTTTTTATTCTTTCTTTTGTGTTCATTTTTTTTTAGTCAAGTTTGGAAGCTGTTTTAGTTTCAGATAAGTAAGTTTTTTTGAGAGCTTTGTTTTAAGGCCAAAGAACATTTTAAACTTTGCAACCAAAAGCATTGGTACAATAGCTATGGGACCACAACACCCCAATTTTTTATCCTGTTTTTCCCATATTAGATATTCAGGTTTTTAAAAAAATTATTTTTATCATAGATATACAAATTATGTTTAAGCAATATTAAGACATGACATTGGAATTACTATCATATCAGGGTTTGTTACATACATTATAACCTTTAGATTCTAACTCAATGTTTCATTTCTCTCTTATGCCTTTAGTCAAGTTACTTTCTCACCATTAAAAAGTGTTCTGTGTTGGATAAATAGTGTCAGTCTACTCCTTTATTCTTATCCAGACAACTAGGGCTTTCATCTGTGAAGAGCCTGTTGGAATGAATTAAGACATTACTTAAGACTGTGAAAGTTATGTTGATCATTAGAGCAATTCTAGAAGAAGATATTTCTTGAAGCTCCAGTTCTTATTAGAACATAACAGAATACCTTGTGATAGCCTTTTTATTTTCCTTTTACCTTTTTTCTTTTTTTTTTCTTTTCATAGGAAGCCATATTGTAAATGATATTTTATTCTGGGGAAAATAATTATTTAAATCTTAAAAACAATACATATGGGCATACTTCTGAGTCAACATAGCCATTTAGCCATTGCCTAGTCCCCTTGTCATCCCACAATACCACTGGAAGGTTTACCGAATTTTATAACAATTAATTAATATGGTCAAACTATTCTAACCTCAAGTTATAACCTAGGATTAACTCATAGATTTGTAAATTTTATACACATATTTATTATTTTATAAAGGCTGCAAGTGAATGGATTGTACTCTACACAGTAGGAAATCTAAGAAGAAAAAATCATTTAGTGGAATTATTCCACTTGACACTCACAAATATTAAACCCTTATATGTAAGTATTCTGCTTTAGGGGATGTCCTAATTCTGCAAGCCAGGACCAGTTTATCACTGTGTGGATATGACCAAAGCTGTGTATTTTCCACCCTCTATGTCATTTCTCACGAACTGTTAACAATGGACCATTTTCAGCAGCTGCCCAGGGAACACCTGACTCTCAGAATGTAAGCTGGGTGTTAAAGAAGCCTGTGAGACAAGAGCTGTGATAACTCCCCTCCAGGCAGTTGTTAGCTCCTCCACACCCAGCCTGAGGGGTCATGTCTGCAAATGGGCCATCAATGAATCCATAAATATTCCATGACTCACAGAGTTAAATCATCTACTGTGGAACTCCCTGCCCTGGGGGAGGTACTGGGTGGTCCCACCTGAACCTGAGGGTATATAATCTTGGAGTCTGGGACCTCTGAACCACTCGTTGGATCCAGAAGAGGACCAGAACCTTGACAGGAGGAGACCACCACTCTTGACCGGATTGTAACCGTCATCTGCACCAACAGGTTTTACTTGGTACTCGGGGGAACCACGTGGGTCTCAGCACAGGGCTAAGGGACACCATTGTGTTTGTGCCCCAGGGAGCTGTGTTATACTTCTGGGTTTTGTGGGTTAAAACCAATCTCTCTTTATACCATAGCATCAATTGTAATATTTTTATTTAATTGTAACTCTGACTTACAATCTCATTTGTGTTGGGTTAATTTCTCCTGCCAATTTACCTTTAAACCAGCACAGGGGGTAAAAAAATCTGTCTGTTTCAAAGTACCCACTGCAGATAATCCAGTTTCCTTGCTTTGTGACAGAGGAAATAGATCAACACATGTAATGCAGTTATTAATAAAACTCCAAATCAGAAGATACTGAGTTCACACCAGATGAGTTACAAAGAGAGAATCTAACATTGCTAATGTAGTCTGAATGCAGACTTGTTACAAAGTGTGTAGTGCCAATTCACACACCGGGGTGAGGTATTTCTTTTTTTTTTCTAGCTTGTGCAAAGAGGAGAGCTGAGTGATAACCTGCAAAAGGCTGACTGCCTTATCATCGGAACTTTACACCATTTGTATACCTGAACAAAGACATCTGCATTCATTGGTTAGAGATTACGTAACTTTACATTAATTAGTACTCAACCCCTATTTCCCAGTAGGATCTTTGACTTCTCATGCTAATTTTTTGGCATGCACTATTATTCCCTCTATTTGAATCTGGGGCCCATTTTGAGTATGTGGTCAAAGAGTCAATGGTCATGGTCACTCACTGCTGTAATTACCTGTCCCTTAGTTATTGCTCAGTTCTGTTGACTTTGCTCCTGGTGGCTATCATCCACACAGATCATTCATCTTGGAATTGTCTTTCCTTTTCTTTAAAACACAAGATTAGTCAAGCATGCAATGTTTGCAATACAATTGCATAATAATTACTGTCCAGATACAGCTACTGATTAACAACTTTAAAAATTTGCAAAGTTTGATTTAGATCTTGAGAGGCTCAAATCTTGAGTGGCTCAATATCAGTCATGTTACTGTATCAGCTGATTTACTGTTTCTAAGAAACAATATAGAAAAAACTAGAGACATGACCTTGAAGTGCTGACAATTCCTGCATAAACTCAAAACTCACTACAATTTTTATTTTTTAAAGAAATTATATTGTTATATAATTAATGTGGGTATAATGAAAACAAGGAGTACCTGACTTAACTAGGTATTCATTTGAATGTTGAACTCACAAAGGTGTCAGGCTTTAATTAACAACTAGCAAAATAGATGACTTCAGAAGGGACAGGCAAGAAAGCAGAGGCAGTGGCGTAATCCTGTATGTTAGGAACTGCCTTAATTATCTAGATCTTAATTATGGGTAACAATGTGGTTGAGTGCTTATGTGTAAAATCAAGAGGAAGGCCAGCAAGGTGGGTATCATGGAGAAGTCTCTTATAGACCCAACCAAGATGCAGAGTCAGACAAAATACACAATACACAGCTAGGAGAAGTCTCACATTTTCTTTCCTCATGTGGGACTTCAAGTTCCCAGATGTATGCTGGAAATGCAACACAGTCTAGGAGGTTCCTGGTGTGTGTGCAACATAACTCCCTGACAGAGATGGTAAATGAGCCAAACAGGGAAGGCCTCACTGGACCTGCTGTTGGTGAGAAGGATTTGTGAGTGATTTGATTGTTGGAGGCTGTCTCAGGCATAATAATCATGAAATGACACACATTTTTAGTTCTAAGTGAAGTAATGAAAGGTGACAATAGAAGTGCCACCCTGAACTTCTGGAGGGCAGGCTTCAGCCTATTTAGGAGTCTGGTTCAAGAAGTTGCTTGGGAAGCAGACCCAAGGGACAAAGAAGTCTAGGAAGGCTGGATGCTCTTCTACAAGAAAATCATAAAGACACATGAGCAGGCTGCCCCTATGTGCCAAAAGAGGAGCCAACGTGGAAGATGACTAGCCTAGATGAACAGAGAACTTTGACTGGAAGTCAGGGGAAAAGGAAGAAGGGGCAGGCAACTCGGGAGCACTACAAGGATGTTATGATGTTGTGCAGGGAAAAATAAGAGAAGGGCCAAAAGACAACTAGAATCTAGTCTGGCTACTGCCATGGAAGACAACAAAAATATTTCTATAAATATGTCAGCTACATCAGGAGACTGTCCATCTTTTAGCAAGTTAGTTATTTACTGCAACATAAGCAGAGAGACTTAAATACAAAAATGAAATATGATATGGAAAATGAACACTAGCTTCTATGTATTTGATCTACAAGTACATCTACTTAGAGCTGAATGTGCTTAGATCCAGCTGAATGACCTAGCATAAGATCTGTAAGATGGAAATTTATTAATACCTCAGCCAACCAAGTAAAATCTCAACAACACAGCTACTGTAACAAAAAGAACACTATAAACAGTACTCTGAGTACCTTTAAAAATTTTATTAATATCTGCACTGTGCAGATGTATGGGCTTTTTGAGTGTATCCCCAGGTGTTTTCTAAATTACTGATTTTTAGCACATTGACAAGCAATTTATTTCCATATTTTCTGTAATTTGGTCTTAAAAATATTTTTAACACTTCTGCTTTATGTATTTTGTAGGTATTTACTCTCAGAGTAGGCTGGACCAACTGACTTTCTTTGTTGTCTTGGTTAGCTTTGTGCATTTTTCACTCAGTTTTACTCCCTGTGCCCCAGAACCACTGTCCCAAATTTTATTGTCGTTCAGGATATTGCTATTTGCGTAACTTCTTTGAGATTATTACCATTCTTCGTTTGCTTCATGCTGTTTATAAGGGAAAAAGTTCTACAGGGCTTTATTTTCTTTCTGGTATGTGCACAGAATTGTCATTATTGTTCATGGAAGTTTCATGTGCCCATTGAATTGTAGAATCAGTTCAAAAAGAAGGGAACTCTAACTAGCCTATCTGTTTGCAACATGGAAACCCCTTGTTCATTATCTCTAAATTAAACCCAAAAAATAAATTAATTCTATAAGCTAACTATACATATCACTGCTGACAGTAATTCTGCTGTCTGTGTTGGAAGCTTTCTTCAGTGTTTTTGTGAGAAAGTTAAGAACAGCAATAAGATGTTTAACTGAGATTTCCATCAAGTTTGGGAGGTTTGTGAATGTGTCACATGTAATAAATTGTGTACAATCCTTCAGAAAGAAAATTTTTGTGATGTTAGAAATTACTGGTGTCATGAGAAAGGGAGGAGGGACAGAAATGCAAAGATTTCTATTCTTACGTGTATTAAATAAAAGTTATTACCTATAAGTGCCCCCAGAGTAATCAAAGCTTTATGAACCCAGCACTGCCTGATGAACTCTGGACAGAACACAGGCTGGAAAGGTTTTTGATTCCCCTATGAGGACCACATGTAAGCCAAGGAAGAACTTGTAGCTGTATAAGTGTCTCCAGAAAATTAGGGCCTTATGTTTCCCAACACTGCCTAACAACATGGCTAGCACACATGTTGGAAGGATTTTTAACCTCTGCTCTGAGACCACACTTAATAGCTAGAAAAGAACTTTCACCATAACAGCTCCCGAAATAACATTTATTAATACAAGTATGTGACAGTTATTGTGGGTTTTGCGTTGCCGGTGATAATGTTTAGCTGCAAGATTGTATTTAATTGATGGCAAAAGACCCCAAAAGAAACCAGCACACAAAACACATTTTAGAGAGACAAACACACTAAACTCAAGTTACAATACAGCAATGTATCCCATTTTCACAACAGACAGAAACTAGCAACAAAGAACGACTAACTAGAAACACAGCCACCTAAAACACTTATCTAGACACTCTCAATAACATAGGACAATAAAATATCGTGCACGCCACTCTCTCTATAACACAAAACAAAAGGAAAGAACAGAGCTGCTTCTCATCAACACACATGTTGAAAAAGAAACTGCACACTGCAAGTAGCAAAGTGTAAAGCAAATTACGGTTACTAGTGTTATAGTAGCAAAACAGTTAGTGAAGAAGGTGCTTATAGAGTAAGAAATAAAGTAGCTGTTAGCATAATGTAAGATAGAATGTATAAAGGAATAAGCTTTGTAAGAAAGTGAAGAGTAAGATATAGAGTATAGAAAGCACATGGTTTCCTCACCCTTACATTGTTCCAGGAGGTAAGAGGAGGCAGGACTAGCTGCCAGCAGTTATTCTCCGCAGAGACATGGCATTTCTCCCCCTCTCTGTTGCAGTTTAAACTGCACTTCTTTTATACCTTTTTTTTTTTTTTCTTGAGGTGGTTTTGTGTGTCAGTTTTCTGGGGGTGATACAGATGCTTGAGGGGTAGGCTCCTTGAGTCTGCAGGGTGCCACAGGATGTGGCAAAGAAAGGCTATGCTCATTTAATAATATTTCATTCCTTGGTAACACACATCACTTATCAGCATCCCTCCAGGTGGCTGAGGCATTTCCCTCAACTCAAGGGTTAATCAGGGCTATTACCCCACAACTGGGTTATGCATAGAGTTGATATGAAGAATGTTACTAGTTCTGTCAGACTTCTTGAGTATGAAGGTTTGCATTCTTGTTCTCATTCAGTTTTCTGAAATAATTATCTTTGCAGCAAAAATTTATATGTAAAAAATGTACATGTTGCAAATAGTCAGTAATGAATATTTTGAATTATGCCGTATACAAATATAGAGTACTAGTGAGAGCCTCATTGTTGAGAGATATTAGTTATTTAGCCTAAATAAATATGTTTTAATTAGAATGAGTTATGTAAAGTTATACTACTCTGTGATTTACTGTGCTGTTTTCTTAGCTGTGCATACTTATATGGGTAGATGTATTTGCTGAAACCTGGGGACCTGAGTTGTGAACTTACACTTAGATACACCTTTGACTGGAAGGGTTACTTTTCTTAATAATTTTCCTGGTAACTGGTACAGTGCTGTATTTTGTTTCTAGTATAAGAAGAATATTGATAACTCACTGATATTTGGTTCTTGAGAAGTAATATTTATCCTAAGTCTAGGACTTTTATAGTTTACCATGTTCTAGCAGGAAGCAAGTGCACATGAATTCCAAACCAGAAGACACGAAGATCACAGAGTCAAGTGTGTGTGTGTAAGAGAGGAGCTGGAAGGAGCACCCTTTGATTCACTGGGGCTGCCCACTGCAAAGGGACTATGGTCCCAGCAGTTACCGTCTCAGGTCATGACTGTGTGTGTCCTTGAGTGGTGTGAGAATGTTGAGGCAGTGGCTTCTCCTTTAAAATTAGGCTATTCCACTCTGAAACCAGTGTACAGACTCTTGGATATCTTAACATTCCCTGAAGATATAAGTACTGAGCTGTCTCAGCAGCTCACATTTGATAATACTTTTCTTTCAGACAAGGGAGTAGAGAATTAAGTGGGACAAACTAAAAAAGGCAAGTAATTCACCTTCTACACAAAAAAGTATCAGTTTCTGGATTTAAAAGCACATAGAATATACGAAATGGTTCTGTATAAGCACTTGGGAAGAATGCTAAACTGGGAAGGGCTGACGAGTCTCTTGAGGGACAAGAGCCTTGCAGAGGCTGAAACATTGGTCAATCATCAGTGACTAGAAATTTAACAAGGCAAAATACCAGATTCTGCCCCTGAGGTGGTTCAACACTGGGCACAAGTATAAACTGGAAGAGGAGTGTCTGGAGAGCAGCCCTACAGAGGGATCTGGGGGCACTGGCAGCAGCTCAGTGTGAGTCAGGAGGGTGCCCTGGCAGCCAGGAGGGCAAACCCCATCCTGGAGAACATCAGACACAGCACCACCAGCTGCCACAAGAGAGGATCATCCCGCTGTCCTCAGCTGTGGTGTGGCCTCACCCTGAGTCCTGTGTGCAGAGCTGAGCTCCACAATTTGAGAAGGACTTGAAGGTCCTTGAATGCTCCACAGGAGGGCAATACCACTGGCTGAGAGGCATGTCCTGTGAGCAGCAGCTGAGGATCCCGGGTCTGTCTAGTTTGGAGTGAAGAGGCTGAGCAGTGACCTCATTGCTCTGTACAGAGTCCTGAGGAATGACATCAAGATGCTGATCTCCTTCGGATACAATGACAGGATGCATGGGAATAGTGCAAAACTGCATCAGGAAAAGTTCAGACTGGACATTGGGAAACTTCTCTTTTCTGAGAGACTGGTTAAACACTGGCACAGGCTTCTTAGAAAGGTGGTTGAACCCTGGGCCTGTCAATGTCTTAAAAAGATGCATTTGGACAATGTACTTAATACCAGATTTTAACATTTGGTCAGTCCTGAATTGGTCAAACTATTGGATTAGATGATCTTTCTAGTCCCTGCCAAATGAACTATTCTTTTCTTTTGTATTCAATTCTACCCCTTAATTTTGGAAATGATCTTCTGTCTGTTGCCTTAAGAGACCACAGAAAACAGGACTCCAGCCAACTTACTGTATAAGATAAAAAGGGTAGGTCTTTTAATTCCAGGCCTGAGGCCCACAGGAATACATATCCACACTCGTGTACCCTGAATATTGGTTCTATGGTTTTTATAATAATGTTCATTCAATCGCTGTTCTGCCACCCCCTTGTTCTTCCCCATCCTGACTCCTGGCACACCCTGTCAGGAATAGAGTCTGGGGGAGTCTGGGACTCTTTCTTCATCATCTTTGTCTTCCCCATAGCATGCAAGAGTTCTTGGAGGCCTTCCAGCGTTCTGAGTTTCGAGATCACTCTGTCTATGTTTATGTGTCTTGTGCAGGTCTTAAGATGTTTTTTGCAGCTCTACCCTGGAAAGGAGACTGAGCAGCTAATGGAATTTTGAGAGATTGATATGGGTATGGGTTTGGTATGTCTAAACATTCAACTTAAGCTACTAGAAATACTGGTACACTGAAATCTACATTCACTGCAACTACTTCTAAAATCTATACAAATTAAAAAAAATCAAAAAGGCATCATGAGGCATCATGTCACTTTTACAAAAAATTCTAAAGAAATATGCTTGAACTACAGTAAGCACAATTATGAATATCTGATAATATGTTTGATGTTTTTACTTGAAATGCTGGAGACATGTGAGTCAAAACCTGTCCTTGGGGCTTTCATCTGTGACCCCTACATCTAATAAATGAATAATATAGGGTGATTTGTGTATATGAAATGTACTACCTTCTAATATCCATAAACTCTCTCATGCTGCTGCTAGGTGCTCCTTGTATTACACGAAGGCTATTTTCTTAAAAGTTTTGCCTCCTTGAATGTTATAGGCTGTGAAAGTTCATAGTCAGGTGCTACCTGAACCCAAACATCGTCTAGAAAATATATGATTCCAGGTCTCCAAAGTCTAGTGAGAAAAGTGACCTCAAAGTTTGAAGATGGACTTGCATAATTAATGTTTTGCTATGGTTTTTTCAAAGGCATGGTGTTGACCTGCCCATTTTTTACTTAATAGTTCTTATGAACATTTACTAACACCACAGTAATTTCTCTGCATGTCTCTGAGTTCCCAAAGAGTGCTACAGCCTCTAGTTTAAAGACGAGAGGTGCATGCATTTAATTGCTACCCCCTTTTCCTGAAATCTACAAAATATTTTCATCATAAAGAGAGCAAGCGTCATTCTTCAGGATTTATCTTTATCCCTCCTGTAATCTAATATTGGGACATGAATCCAAGAAGGGCTTAATTTGTTTTCTGGATCCTGCTTCCAAAATTCATCTAGAATTTAGATTCGATAGTCTTTGTAGGAAATGTATCAATATTGACTGGAGCAAGAAACACAATCAGAACTCTTCTGGAATATATTTTGTAGGGAGGACAGTGAACATTTTCTTTGCTTATTTGAACCTTCCTCAGTTACCTGTTCTCAAAAACAAAAACCCTAAAAAGAGAGGGGAAAAGAAAAAAGGCCTGGACTGGCTTGCCTGAAGGTAATGTGAGACACAATGTCCATTTAGAGCTTTTGTGCTGGTAATTGTACTGAACTGAACTTCCATGCAGCAGATGTGTGATGTTTTCTGTGACGAAGGCCATGATTTTTCTCTGTTCCGTACTGGAGATTCAAGCATTTGATTCAACTTTCTGGGACTGATGCTAGAAAACTGAACTATATGTTCGGTTCAGCTCTAAAACCCAGCCTAAAGACTGTCATTGTGCCCTTGGGTAGTTGATTCTAAAAATTTAAGGAGAAAATAAAGTACTTTGTGTAGTAGTGTATTATACATTTTTTCACCATTGGTTTATGTTTGTTTCTGATAAACTAAGACAACTGGTAGTAATATACCATGTCCCACATGAGAAAATACTTCAATAGAGGAAAAATGGCTTTTAAAAATTAATAAATAATGAATGATTATAAAGCATTAATTAATATCTTCCTTCTGCCCCCTTTATTCTTTTTCTTTACTTTAGAGTAGTCTTCCCTAAGTTATCCTTGAATAAATTAAAATATTTTTCAAAAGGTTATGGAGTTGTATTAATTAAAAGTAATATTTGCACCCTGATTGCCTAGTAATGTTATTCTAGTTCTTTTTTGTTCTATTTTGATATTAGAATTTATGCAAAATTTGCTATTAGTTAATACTCATAGTGCATTTACTTCATAGAATCCTCAAAGTTTTTATTGCAATTGAAGATAAATAGTAACTAGTCATGTTGTGTGTTTGTTTCCTCAAATTATATATATATATAATGTTAATTTTACAGTTTAGACTTTAATGGATGCAGAATTATTTGAAAGCACTTCTGAGTTTTCTTGAGCAAGCAGGATTATACTGCTATTTGAATAAAACCTCTAAAATACTTTCATAAAATTCTATAGGGAGTCTCAACTAAATATGGAGCCAATGAAGCACAATATGATCTTTATAAATTAAGTAAAACTTTATAGTTCATAATCCAGACTGCTGTTTAGAAGTACTATTTGTGTGAAAAAATTATCTTTAAATTGTGTTCATTAATTTAGAAATCAATGTAATTTACAAAAATGAAAGCCAAGGCACACAGCAGCTGCCTTTAATATGGCAAATCCTAGTATTTTTGTGTAATGAGCAAAACAGTTTGCTCAGTGATGGGAGATGTCATATGCATCAGGGTGATCTGAAATTACAGAACACATAAGAAACTGCCATTCATATTCAGTGAGACTCAAATATACCTGTTACACCAAAATAACCATGGAAATATGAAGAAGGAGAAGATACTGAAGGACAGTATCCTGCTTTGCAGAATGAAGGTGTATAATGGTGTCCTAGAGCTAAGCCTTAAGGACAATAAATTTTCTGATTTAGAAACGTAAAGCCAGGTTCTCGGCTGGTATAAAGTATGTTACTATGTTTATTGAAATTGAGCTCTACAGATTCAATTCTTGCCAAGAAAAGCAAGACAGGTTTATTATGTAAAAACAAAAAAATAACCCCAACCAACTAAAGAAAACATTGTATGCAGTGATGGAGGGTAGAAACTAGTTCATTTAGGTAAACATGGTAAGTCTTCTGTTTTGTTGAAATGTAGAAAAGAAAATTGAGAAAAACCCACACGCCTTTCTTTTCTCTGCAGAGTCTGAAAAAAACCCCCAGGATAAAATAACCTGTTTTGTCTTCTCAAAAGTCAAAAGGGGGAAAAAATAATCCTCTCAAGGAAAAGCAGATTTCCAAGGCTACAGCTGCAGGATGGGCAGGACTACGACATTTCCTTGGCGAACCAACTTCTTGATATTTAATATCCAATAAAGTTTCAGCGCTTATTGGTGTGAATGCTCATTAAATTCAATTTTAAGCTTGAATAGTTGTATGTTGGCCAAAAGCAAGTTTCTATTTATTTATTTGATTTTGAAAATTAAACCTTATATAGTGCTGGTTAGTTGCATAAATCACAGAATAGCAATAATGTTACTAGAGCTATACAATTAAAGTGAACACGGCTCCAAGCCTGAGCATTCATCACTGATGGACTACATGAGGAGGAAGTGCATGCTGCAATGAGACTTGAGTGGTTCTGCCTAAAGAGTGCAGATGATTTCATGAAAAGTTCATGAACAGCTAAAGACTAAATTGTTAGACTACAAGAATAAAAATGAATTATTCATCCACCTTTGTAAGAGAAACCTTCTGGCTGACAACTGTGTTAGTCAAGACATTGAGACCACCTTTTCAGATGCTGTTTTAAAATCAGGACCAAAGGTTTCTATGGCAGTTTGTATTGAGACTAACTCCAACTGCCAGCTAAGTAACACCTTTATTAACAACTACACTACAAGTAGCAAGCAAGCAAGCCCAGAGGCCCAAAAGCCCAAAGAGCCTAAGGAGCCCAAAGAGGCCCCCTTAACAGAAGCCTTAACTCTTTATAAAATCTCTGTCTACTGTCCATACACACATATTTAATTTTTAATTGGCTAAGAGTCTTTGCTTATGAGCCATAGCTTGAGTCTTGATAGGTGGCTGATATCTCCATGTTGGCAGTTCTCAAGCTTTGTGCTGGCATTTCGCAAAACACATCTTATTATTTTGCAGGTGTTTTTCCTCTTCTCTGCTTTCTCATACCACAGTTAAATCCACTTAAGACCAAGGCCGAGGCTGCCAGCAGCACAGGTTTTGCCCACAGGCTTCCATCAGAATTTTAGTGAATCCTCATCTCCAAAAAACCCAGTGAGATTTAATTTAATTTTGTTGCAGTTTTGGATCCTAATAACATTCTCTATTGCTACCAATGCAGAATTTGGGAGCCGATACCCAACCCCCATGCCACTAGATAACAAAAGGGGGTGGCCAACTCCTTTGAATTCCAACTTGATTGCTGAGGAGGAGCAGGGAAGGAGACATTTCTCTGGAGGGGGTAATGTAACTTTTTTCTTTTTTTCTTTTTTTTTTTTCCTAGATGTGGTGAGTGGAAGCCATAGTTTGCTGGACTTGTGAAGGTGATTTGAGGTTGCTGAGTTGTCCCGGTTTTGACCACCCATGACCCCAGCTCAGCTCTGGTGTTCTGTGCTGCTTGTCAAATGGAGAGAAAAGAGGGAGAGGATCTTGGATTTCTGCTACAGATCCCTTTCCTGAGCCAGCTTTCCATCTGCACAGGAGTGAGTATCACCACTTCCAGCCCCTGTCCCCAGTTTCTCATCCCTGACCAGAGGACGAAAAGAGGACTCTGCATTTACCTGACAGAGGGTTCCACCCCATCCTTTTTTGGTGGCTTTCATCTCCTACGTGAGTCATTCGGAGGAGTCAATACCTCATCCTCACCCTTCCATCTTTGTTTTACTGGAGGACCGTGACTTCACGGCCAGCCGAGGCCCAGCAGCGACCTCTGCTGTCCATAAATATAATTGCACCAAAAGAGTAAAGAAAAATTCAGTTTCGCTTAAAGGGTTTATTCTTTTATTTGGGGCTACAGTGTAGTTGTTTGTTCTGTTGTTCTGTCCTAGTTTTTTCAAAGCTGTAGTGATTCTTTGGGGGAGGCTTTTCTTTTCTGGTCCATGTAAATATCTTAGTTTTCTTCTAAACTAAGACAAATTTAATGTCCTACCTTCAATGTTTGTAATTTTATTGTCTAAGAAATTAAATAGCTACAGGATTAAGGTCTGATTTCATACTATATTTTTCTGCTAATAAGTTGATGAGGCAGAATGTGGGTTTGCATATGTGTGTGTTTGTCCTTTTGCATCAAGCTGTGCTTTTTTTTTTTTCTTTAACCCCCCTGATATGTATCAACTCTACATTTAGGAAAGTCAAAAACCTACATTTAACTGCAGTTGAAAAAAACTCTGCTGGTTAAACAACAGAAGAAGTCTTTCTTCAGGCTAGTGTAGAAAACAGAAGATATCTACTCAAAATATATTGAAATAAGACCTTACAAGAGCATTCAGCTGCCTAAAGAAGCTCTTAAGCTGATAGAAATTGTTATGTTCAGACCATGTTTTGCAAACTACTGTATGTTAAATGACTATTTACATAGGACAGGAAAAGATAAGAAAGAACGGGGATATGGAGATATAAAGCTGAAGGAAGTGATGAAAGAATAAGTAAAAAAAAAAGCGAGTGAATAAAGTGATGAGAACCTCAGACACACACTGTAGCACAACTCAGCCTGCAGGGAGGGAAAGAAGGAGAATATGACCTTGGTGAACCTATTCACAGTAGAGAAAAAGAATGAATAGAACAGCGGTAAAGATCTAAGAGAGACGATAGCAACTTGTAATAGTGAGTGTGTACAAGTTAGGAAAATTATATCATTAAATTTCATTATCAATTTAAGCCTGCAAGCATTACCTGAAGGTTTTCTGTTAGCTACAGATAACAAAAACTGGTATGTTGAGAAATAGTATAATAATTAGGTGGTAATGATTCAACAGGGTAAAAGTAGCTCCATAAGACTTTGGAGTAGTAGTTTCTGACGGATCAGAGTTCTGACAATGTCGAGGGATAATACAATATTCTCCAATAAGTTCGGGGAAAATAAGAAAAGATAAGAAAATGTATGTATGCGGTAATAGGAATTCAAAGATGATTTGAAGAAATAGCTTGTCAAATGTGAAGACAGCCCCTTTACAAAACCAGACCTTATAATATCTTTTGCACTGCATTTTGTGTACATACTATTAATTGCCCCATGTTTCAGATTTTTTGAGAGACTTTTTGATGCTGAAACACCTATTTTACAGTGATACTGAATTATTTCATCTGAGAAATGTTAATCTTAAAAAAAGTCAAGCAAAGAATACTACCCTACAACAAGGACAAGATATAAGTGTGCTTTTAGAACTGGAGATTCAAATAGTTTCTTCAAACTCTAATGAGTTTACTAAGGTGATGGTATTCTTCCAGAGTTTTTGTAATGTAATGTTTCAGGGGTGGGGAAGTAACTACTAAACACAGTTGGAAGGAAATCCCATTTTGTTTCCAGCGCCAAGTAGCATATACTTACTTTTCTGCTTGGCTTGATCAAAGCTTTGGATGAGATTCATTTAATCTACAGAAATTTTTTGTACCTGGATAAGTCCCTGTCATGCACATCTGCAGCAGTGAGTGATAGGAGTCCATAAGCAGAACTGGCCAGGGTGTGCTTTCCAGGGAATGGTATATGAAAAGGTAAAATGAACACAGCTACAATAGATGCCAGCAGTACTAAAGCAAACAAATCAGTTTTTCATGGCAAAGAAAGCCACAAAATGGTCAGCCATAGGACACAAGTTGAGGAATACTTTTTCCCCAAATTATAGCTCATTTAAGGAATGTAGGTGTAGGTGACAGACAGAAAAAGTGAGACCATTTTTAACCCACATCCTTGACAGTTGAATGATTTGGGAACTTGTAGAAAAATATCATAACAAAAATATCCTAATATTCTTTCCTGATGTTATGGCATTTGGAAATAATATTTAAAGCTGTTCGGGAGGGTGTGTGTGTGTGTGTGTGTGTGTGTGTGTCATTGTCAATGTTAATTTAACAAAGTCATTCAGGCTTTTTATTTTAGTAGATTTATTTTAATGCTCATGAAAAGTAAGATATTTGACAGTTTTATTTTTTCTTAGTCATTATTTCTTATAACAGTTGAGCACCAAGTTTATCTGTATATGTTTTGTAGTAACACTAATGTTTTAAGCTACAACTGTTCATGAATAATAAATACATTATTTCCCCTTGGACATTTATCAGCTATTTATCTATGCAGTTCTTGGAAAAGTCAATTATTTATCATAATTAATATATTAATAATTCAGAAATAACATAAAATAATAAATTATATGTTTTCAGATACAAGCACTAAACAATATTGAATCAGTAAAATCTTCTAAAGTGTGTAATCACCATTATTACCCATTTTGATTGTTTATTTTATTATGTTAAAAAATAGAATTGTTTTATCAGGCTGAAATCTATAACCATGTTAATACTTTTTCTAAAATAGAGTTTTAAGATAGAAATTACTTTCTAATAGATGTAAAAGAAAAAAATCCACCACAGTAAAATTGGTATTTTGTAGACATTTTCTTCAGTACTTCATTAGAAAATACTTTTCTAATATGTCTTCAGTGATTTCAAATAATTCGATTGTCAATATCTAAGCTGTGTATGATTACTGGGGGAAGAGGAGAGCTAAGAATAAAAACCAAACTGAAAAACCCAAAACCAAAAGTCACCTTTCAGGATTGGCTTCATGATTAAAAACTCCATCACCTCCTAACTTGAAAATTTGCCAACAGGTCATTCTGATTGCATTATCTCCATATACCTCCCACTACACAACAAGCAACACGTTCTTCTTTTCAGCATATATGCCCTAAGTCTCCAAGCTGACCCTGCAGAAAAAGACAAATTCTACACCAACCTGTGCCACCTCACTGAAAAGGTTCCTGCAGATGATAAGATCATAATCCTTGGTGACTTCAGCACCAGAGTAGGAAAGAAATCTGAAGCCTGGATATGAGTACTGGGCAAGCATGGTGTTGGAAACTGCAGCGACAGTGGATACCTCCTGCTAGAGTTTTGTGCAGAACAGCAGCTCACCATCACCAACACTATCTTTCAGTAGAAAGACAGCCTGAAGATAATCTGGATGAATCTTCAATCCAAGCACTGGCACCTTATTGACTATGTCTTAGTGCGAGAGAGAAATGTCAGCGATGTCCGTCATTCCCGAGTGATGCCGAGTGCAGAATGTCAAACACACCACCGCCTTGTTGAAGAAGAAAACTACTCATGAAGCACGCCTCACTCAGCCATCTTGCCACGTAAGAAAAACAGCCTTTTGTCTTGCATGCAGTAAGCTCCAACAGAAAATTTGAGACATCCAGAACAAATGGTGGCTCAACCTAGCAGAAAAGATGCAATTATGAGTAGATTGTGGTGACCACAGAGGATTCTATGAGGCCCTGAAAGCAGTGTATGGACCCACACACCAGGTTCAAAGGCCCTTACTCAGCACAGATGGTCAAATGCTTCTCACAGATAAAACAACCATACTGAACCGATGGTCTGAACATTTTCAGACTCTCTTTTCGGTGCCAGTCGTGTAGTCCAAGGCTCAGTAATTCAGCACATTGCACAGCAACCGGTGAGAAATGAATTGGATACAGCCCCTACTATGGGAGAGACACTTAAGGACATACAACAGGTGAAAACTGGCAAGGCAGTTGGGGTTGATGGAATTCCACCCAAAGTCTGGAAGCATGGGGGTCAAGCACTCTATGCTAAATTTCACAAGCTCATTGTGCGTTGCTGGGAGCAAGGCAAACTACTACGAGATCTCAGTGACACAGTCATCATAACCCTGTGCAAGAAGACAGGACTGCTCAAATTACCGAGGTATTACTTTGCTCTCCATTGCTGGTAAAATCCTTGCAAGAATACTTCTGAACAGATTAGTACCCACTATCACAGAAGAACTTCTACCTGTAAGCCAGTGTGGTTTCAGAGCCAATAGGAGCACCACAGACATGGTATTTGTTCTCAGACAACTGCAAAAGAAGTGTGGGGAACAGAACACAGGATTCTAGGTAACTTTCATTAACCTCACCAAAGCTTTTGACACTGTGAGCAGAAAAGGCCTGTAGCAGATCTTGGAATGAATAGGATGTCCCCCCAGGTTCCTCAAAATGCTTAACCTGCTACATGAGAATCAACATGCACAAGTCAGATATGACAATGCACTCTCTGAGCCCTTTCCAATGGTGTGAAACAAGATTGCATTCTTGCACCAGCTCTATTCACAATCTTCTTCAGCATGATGCTCCAAAGAGCCATGGCAAAACTAGATGAAGAAAATGACATCTACATCCGATATCGTACCTATGGAAGCCTATTCAACCTAAGGCAACTGAAGACCCACACCAAGACCCTGAATCACCTTGTCCGTGAGCTGCTTTTTGCTGACGATGCAGCCCTTGTTGCTCACATGGAAGCAGCTCTGAAGCACTTAACATCCTGCTTTGCAGAGGCTGCTGAACTTTTTGGGCTGGAAGTCAGCTTGAAGAAGACAGAAGTTCTCTACCAACCTGCAGCTCAGGAAGTCTTCCATCATCCCCACATCACCATAGGTGAATCAGAGCTTAAGTCAGTGCAACAGTTCACCTATCTGGGAAGTATCATTTCCTCTGATGGTAAGATCGACAAAGAGATAGAGAACAGGCTGGCAAAGGCATACAGAGCCTTCGGAAAACTCCATAAAAGAGTCTGGTGCAATAAACACCTGAAGAAAAGTAAAAATATCAGAGTCAACGGAGCCATTGTACTGTCTACTCTTTTATATGGGTCTCAATCACGGGTCATCTACTGCCACCACCTGCGACTCCTCGAACGCTTCCATCAGTGCTGCCTCCGTTCAATCCTAAACATCCTCTGGTCTGATTACATGACTAATGTGCCTGTTCTTGAACAGGCAGGGGTCACCAGTATCAAGGCCATGCTGATGGGAATGCAGCTGCGCTGGGCAGGGCACATGTCCAGGATGGAGAACCTCTGTAATATTGCGCCTCTCTACTATTGCGCCTCTCTAATATTGCGCTCTATGGTGAACTTGCCACTGGCTGCTGCAAGAGAGGAGCCCCAAAGAGGAGATGCAAGGACTCCCTCAGCCTTGGCAAATTGACTGCCATCAATGGTCCACTCTGGCCTCCAATCAGGATTCATGGAGACACACCATTCACAATGTGGCTGCTTCCTTTGAGAACACATGCAGAATCAGTCTTGAGGAGAAAAGACAATGCAGAAAGAACCGTTCCTCACCAATATCACCTAAGGAGACTTTCCACTGTGCCTTTTGGAACTGGACTTGCCTATCCCTCATCGGCCTTTTTAGCCACCAGCACGCTTGCAGCAAGCGTGGGTAGTGCCCTTCCCAAATCTTCATTTGCAAAGCTAGCCATGATGATGACAGAGGTTTTCTAACTCTGTACATTTGTCACATGCAATTGAATGCCAAAGAGGACATGAAGCACTGTACTTTCAATTTAGGAAAATCAGATTCAGGGGATGAATCTTTCTTAAACATTCCATTTGTACCTGCTATAAATATGACAAAAATTTATTTGCATATTTCAAATTCTGAGGATTTCTGTATACCTAGTTAACTTTCCATGCATATTTGAGAGAGACAACTGTAGGAGACAGTTCCTGCAATCTTAATCATATGAGCAGCCTGTAACAAACCAAAGGGAAATATTTGCTGTTAATTCAGGATTTCATAGAGATAATGTGAGTTCTGCTGGCATAGTCCCAAGGACCTGAGTTTGAGTCTCAGTGGGGACCTTCCCCTTGGCAGTTAAATGTTTCCCTGCCATCTGATTCCGTCAGATCTCAGATGCTCAGCAGGGTCAGCCCTGGTTAGTTCCGGGTGCTGCAGACAATCCTGAGGACTTCACTGTCACTGTCCAAGCTCACTCGGCTATGGCAAATGGACATTAGGACTTAAGCGGTGGGGCCAGTTCTGCACATGCTGTGCCTCACCTAAAAAAACCCCCCACTACACAGGCTGGAAGGGCACACCCACGTGGGGAGAGACTTTCCCAAATCTTTGTTTGTGAAGTCTGGCCATGCATACATACACAATTAATGGGGAATGCACAGTCTTACAGTCACTCTATACTCAGCTTGTGCTATTTCCAGTATCTAAATCACCTATTATCAAAGTCTATATTCACAAGCATAATGTCATTTTCTAATAATATTACAGCAATCTATGATTTAATCAGCCTCTGTTGGACTGAACAACTCAGTTTCAACATTTTGTGTATCAGTTCCACTTTTTCCTAGCTGGGAATCCATGACAGGCACACCTATGGTGGAGTTATAGAACAGTTTCCAAGATTTTGTCTTTGCTTCTCTCTAGTCTTTCACCTTTTTGCAGCAACTTTGGCTCCTGGATGCTGTATTCTCACACATGCTTCAGTTGCACGCAACTACTTTATAATGAAAGGCAAGCAGCCTAATGATGTTTTGCTCTGTTCATGTAGGTGACTGCTTGAATCTCTTTCAGTTTCCACATTTCAGAGATCAAGCCCATAAGAAACAATATGACAAAGCGTGAGGTGGAAATCTTTGGGGGGACAGACTTCCTCAATTCTCTTTCCTATGTGAAAAATAGTTAACTTGGACTAGATTGACTGATTTATCATGCTTATTTTGACTGCTGTGGAATTATGGTTTGAATCAAAGCTGTCGTGTTTTTATGGGAACTGACAGGACTGCTGCGTATCCATCATGGAAAGCAAGAGCTTCTCCTCAGCCTATATGCTTGAAATAAGCTTGCTATGTTCCAAAGAACTTTGGGGGGTTTTGTTTGATATTTTTTCCCCCCGCATCATATATTTAAGTCCTAGAAATCCCAAATATATTGAAGTGCTTAGGTGTTCACAACACACAGAGTAGTATAGTGTGTAAAGACATTATATGAAGGATTTATTCCTTCCTCTCTGTATATAATATATATGTCTATCTTTTCAGATCTACAAAGGGTGTAGATACATGTATATATTGAGGTGTGTGTATATACAGTTCACCCTATAGTGCTTAGCTCTATTTAGAAGACCTAAATATTTCAATATATAGTAAGTGTGTTTATATGTGTATATACATCTACATATAAGGAAGACACAACATAGAAAACAGGCATTTCAAAATTACTTCAGTGGCAAATTCTATGTCCAAATTTGCCAAATTTGAGTTTCTGTAGTTTTTGTAACAATCCTGGTTTTATTTTGAAGAGAGGTTTAAATAGAAACTTTTGAAAGGTTCATAAAAAGGGCTGATGCTATTGGAATATTTGTATAAGGTTGAGGAAATAGGAAAGAAAATTTGGACTGAATTGCACATCTAATGCACTTGAGGAGAACTCAACACAGTGTAAAACTTCTCAGCAGTATAAATGGAAATCAATTGGATTGATTTTTTAAGAACTTGCTGCGCTGCTGGTATTTCAAAACTCAATTAAACACTGTGTTTAGTGATAGTCATTAACTGATCAATAGTTTCAGCTAAAGTGTAAAATTCACAGATTTTTGGAAAGCATTTTGTGACTTTTAAAATTGTAATGTATTTAGTATTGTGAACCCACAATATGCAAGTTTACATTATGAACTACGGTACAAAAGAATCTTGCTCTTTCATAGGTGTCTGAAAAGTTTACCTGGATAACTTCCATGGGTGCTAATGGAACCACATTTCCATAATATTTACTGTAATAGTCCTGAGATTTGGCACAACAACTGCAGTGGTCTGTATTAAGAGGTGTACTCCAACTGCCAGCAAGTAACAACTTTATTAGCAACTAATAACTACAAGTAGCAAGCAAGCCTAGAGGCCCATGAGCCCAAGGAGCCCAAGCAGCCTAAGCAGTCCCCTTTAACAGGAGCCTTAACTCTTTATAGTCTCTGTCTCTGTCCATGCTCACATATAGAATTTTTAATTGGCTAAATGTCTTTTTTCATGAGTCTTAAGTCTTGATAGGTGGCTGATATCTCTCTCTGTGATGGCAGTTCTCAAGCTTTGTGCTGGCAATTCTCAAAACCCTTCTTGCTATTTTGCGTGTTTTGCCTCCTCTGCTTTCCCATTCCACAATTAAATCTACTCAAGGCCAAGGTCCAAGCTGCCTGCAACTCAGATTTCATCCTCAAATAACTACGAAACCAGCAAGTTACGTGTTGTATTTGGTTTAACTGAAAAGGTTTTCATGTGTTTTTGTGGTGCTGCAGGGCTGGCCTCCATGAGAAGATGCCAGTGTCTGATCCTTATACACAGCAGGCTCCAGTGGATGATCTACTGAAGAACACAACTGAGCCTACTGATGGTTCTTGTGTGATATTTCAGAAGGGTTAAAAAGTGCTTCATGGCAGTGGTGTGAGAGAGGGTTGAGCAAAATGTGAGAAAAACACCCCAGCAGACATCAATGTCAGTGAAGAAAGAGTGGGAGCAGGTATTTCTGGTGCTGCAGAACAGATTCCTCTGCAGCCTCCAGTGAAGACCCTGGTGAGGCAGGCTGTGCCTCTGCATCCCATAGGGATCTCCAGAGGAGCGGGTATCCACCTTCAGCCAGAGGAGGACCCCATATTAGAGCAGGTAGATTCCCAAAGGAAGGCTGTGACCCTGTGTAGAGCTCATGCTGGAACAGGCACCTGGCAGGATTTGAGGTCCTATGGAGAGAGAAACCTATGTTGGAGCAGGTATGCTAGCACCAGATTCAGCACATGGAATTATCCCAC
Organism: Willisornis vidua nigrigula; assembly: GCA_021164005.1. Classification (NCBI taxonomy): domain Eukaryota; kingdom Metazoa; phylum Chordata; class Aves; order Passeriformes; family Thamnophilidae; genus Willisornis; species Willisornis vidua. Next base: position 723,483 of record JAJPCS010000369.1, read on the forward strand.
ACTGAAGCCATCTGTTCTGGAAAGACTGGACCATGCTGCTGGAAGAGTTTGTGAAGAACTGCAGACCACAGAAAGGATGCATAGTGGAGAAGTTTATGAAGGACTTTGTCCTGTGGAAGTCACCTAAGCTAAAACAGGAGGAAGAATGTGAGGAGGATGAAGCACTAGAGACAAAGTGTTATGAACACACTGCAGGTCTTGTTTCCCATCCTTCTGCACTGCTCAGGGGTAAAGAAGTGGAAGAGTCAGAGATGAAGCTGAAACTGGGAAAAATGGAGGGATGGAAGGAAGGTATTTTTAGATTTATTCTTATTTTTCATTATTCTACTTTGTCTAATTGCAATATATTGAACTATATTCCTCTAATTGAGTCTGTTTTCCCCTTTATGGTAATTGCTGAGTGATTTCACTGTCCCTGTCTTAACCCACGACCTTTTCTTTCCCTTGTCCTATTGACCAGGGACAGTGATAGACCAGCTTGATGAGCACCTGGTGTCCAGCCAAGGTCATCCTACCACAGGTCCCCAACATGGGAAATTTAAAATGTTCAAGATAAGAACAGTAATTGGAAGGGTTAACAAAACATGGACTGAACTTTGCTGGAGAGCAGAATAATTAGGTGGAACTCCTGTTTTAGTTGCAGCAGGGTTTCTGGCAGGAAATGCAGCCTTGCAAGGACCCACGCTGAGTAGTCTGTTCCTGAAGGATTTTGCCTCTCATCAAGGATCCTATGCTGGATCTAGGGAAAAGTCTGAGGAGGAAGAAGCAGCAGACAGTTTCTATTATACAGTGAGCACAATCACCATTCCCCGCCCCTCTTCATTACTCAGAGCATGACAAGTAGGAAAATTGGGAACAAAGGAACAAAATTGAGGCTGAGGCTGGGATAAAGGTACTTTGGTTTTCTTCTTTGCTTCTCACCACCCTACTCTACTTTTAATTGCTGTTTAATTTCACCAGTTGAAGTCTGTTTTGTCAGTGATTGATTTCCTTACCTTGTCTTCAACCAATAAAATTTTCTGTCTGGTGTTGTCCTCAAGTCTTGTTGAGCAGGGGGAGGAAGGGAGTGTTTTGGTAGGCACCTGGCAGCCAGCCAAGGTCAGGTTGCCACATGTGGCATGATGCCACCTCATTACTCCAAACTTACAAAGTCGACTTACTCTCCCTGAATTTATTATTTTAAGAACAGGGTAGACTGAAAGGGAGGCAGAAATGTTGAGAATCTGCAGATTGTCTAATGTTATATTTTGGAATTGATTTCGTATGTGATATCCCAGAATCATGACATCATACTGGTTTAGCTACATGATCAACCACAGAGTAGACAACATAGAATCATACTTATGTCAATCTTTCTAGATGTTCCAATACTGCTGTATCTGAAGTAGAGGAGAGCATATGAATGGTGAACAGAAAGCAAGCAATCAGTGGATCTATATTGTCAGAGAACCTGACAGCTCAGAGCTTGTTTAAAGTAAAGGCTACCCTTCCTCTCCTGCTCATAAGTAACCACTAGTTAATGTGTAAGATTTACTATCTCTAAGGATCCTTCTTAAAAATCCCTCAGAAAAGTGAACTAGGGAAAACCAGTTGGCAAAGAAGATGCCTCATGAAAAAAGCCACTGTGCTATAAACCAAATTTTTATACAAATATTTCACTTTGAATCTGAAGGCTACAATATTCACCTGCAATGGTGTTGTCGACAGTGAAAAAATCTTTCAGTGTTAATAAAATATTCTTTAAGTGTATTTCTGAGAGTTGGAACTTCTTTTTAAATGCAGGAGCTGAAGATGCGTTCTTGGAATCTATATCATGCTGAAGAAGAAAACACAATCATCAGTCCTATCCTTTGTGTGTTTCTTCCACACACAAAAAAGTTTTAATTAACTTTATTCTTCTTATGCAGTTTTCAAATGTGCCAATATGATATTTCTATTTGGGAATGGGCTAGAGATTCTGGTTGAGAGTTCTTTTGCATAGTAAGAGGATGGGTGTGAGTTCAGATACACCTTCCTTCAGATAGTTTTTATTTAAATTGTCCTTCAAAAAGCTTGCATTTTCTTTAGCAGAGTACAAGAACTGAAGCGCTCAGCTGTGTTTTGAGATTCAAATGTTCAAATTTTCCTATTTGAATGCTCAGTAATCTGCTCTCCTATTTCTAAGACTTTGCATACCCAGATGAAAAGTAACTGATTTCATCTGCAGCTGAAGCATCTAGGATTTGATACAAGTATTGCTTTCTGCTGTTCCTTCCTACCTTTTCTCCTTTGGCCTCACATTATGTGATAGCTTATGAATACTGTTATTTTCTCTCACACATTTCAGGAACAGCTTGCATAATTTTTTAGCATTCATCTTCCCTTTTACCTGGCAGCATTACTTTTGTTATCATTACTGTTGAATTTTCCTGAACTATTTTCTTGGATTGCATTTTCAGAAAGACCCATGGTGTTAAATGCTATCACATGAAGGCCCTCTTTACTCTAGTTCTGCCCCTAAGTGCCTTGTGGCTGTCTGATTAAACTGTCTCCTAGAATTTCTGTAGTCAGACCCCATTGTTTTACATTTTCCTGTAATTTTATCCCCTGTATTTGATTCAGTATTATTGTTTGGTGTGAATGTTCTTTGGAATTCTTTTTCCCTCTCTTTTGAATTTGAACTTCATTTAGCTGAGATATGTTTCCAGGCTGTCTCAATGAATTTAGAATTATTTGAGATGTCAGCCAAAGGTGAATTGATTCAGAAGTGATTTCTAGGTTGAGTGGTAGTTTGCCTCCTCCCTGTCAAGTGTTGTCATTGAAAGACAAAATAAAATTCTAATGAGACAAGTTTATTCATATACTTCATATTCCGTGTAATGTAATTCTTAAGTATTTCATATGAGCAATAGAAATTAAGACAAAGTTTTACTTTGTACAGATATTGCCAGAGTTGAATACCACTGTCATATTCTGAGTGATGTCTATGAAAATGGTATCAGCCTTAATTGCAGGTATACCAGCTACAGGCTGATTATTTTGTCTCCTTGTAACAAGCTTGACTTCCTTTACACAGCCTTTCTTGTTTCAGACTTTACTTTAATCTCAGATCTATTCTCACATTAATGAGAATATAATTGTCCTTTAAAATGAATGTGGGTACCTAAAACATTGTGGCACTTCACTGGAATTCTATGCAATGTGTAGTGTTGTGTATGTTTATGGAACAAGATATTGCTTTGATTTGGGGGAGTTAGATATTATTTTAATTTCTTTGATTTCCTTATAGTCAACAACTCTGAATTAGTTGATGCTTAAAATTATACTCCTCATTCTTTGCAAAGAAGAGGAATGCATGAATTCTTTGGAGGAATAAATATTGACGTCAACCACCTTTCCATCCTCCTTGCATTCAACTATCTTATGGGCAATCCCAGGACAAATAAAACAAATTGACACAAGTATCAATAGTTGCTTATTACCTGGAAGACTAATAAGTTCACCGTGTATTTATTTGAAATTTAATGTAAGATCTAGTCTCATTTGCAATGCTATTCTGCTTGAGATACCAGAATTGAATTTTAAAAATATTTTTAAATGTATTCTCCACAAGTCAAAGTGCTCAGTCATAATAATATTTTAAACTGAGGTGACAGTGTGCAATGTGAATGTCAAAACTCTTGTGTTGACAAAACAATGTCAAGAAAGCACATACATTTTATACATTCTGTTTCCAAAACTTTCTATTTCAGAGTCAGGAGTTCCTTCTTTTTCTAATGTTTGGGGTTCTTCACAGCAGCTGCTTCTTGAAACATAAATAATGACATATGAACTAGATTTCTTCTACAAGTAAGAAGAAATTAAGAGAAAGGAAATGTTGGTTGGGTTTGACAGAAGCTGGCAGTGAACTTAAATAATTCAATTCCTTTAAAAACAGTAGCTCTGGAAAATAGGACAGTATTTCCCAAAAGAGACAACAGCTATATAACCTTGTTGCCATCTGCAGTGTCTGGAATGTGTGAACGAAAAATAATTAAAAACTCAGTTATTAATAATCAACTTTGTTTTAATTTGGTGATTGTTTTTTATTAATCTTATTTTAGTCACAACAACTGAAGGAGAAATATTTTTACAGCATTTTCCCAGACAGTTTTACAGAAATCTACAGAAATCTATTTGCTTCAGCAGGGATCCATTTCAAATTAAGTAATTCACTGATATTTATCTAGAAAGAGGTTTTAGACCTAGAGTATCTATTAATTTCTTGAAAATTTTTAGGTGAAACATTGCTTTCCAAGGTGCTTTGGAACAAAATTTGTATTTTATTTTAAATCTTATCTGCATGAATTTACTTGCAAATATTTCAAAAAGATACTTAATCTTATTCTGATGTCATTAGGATACAGTTTCTGTGTAGGCTGCAATATGAATTTCTAAAAGTAATCATTTTAAAGCCATTAAAATGAGAAAAGCTTGCCTGAAGCTAAAAATCTGTGTGTTCTTTAATAATATCATGTTTTTAATCTATGTATAAGCAGCTGATTACTAAAAATTAATGCAGGAACCAATTGACACTAGCTAAGCTACACTATTAACATGAAGATAATGAGAAAGAATGTTTTCTCATACATTTACATAGTATTATACTCTAACAATTAATTCACTTGGTCAGATATTTGCTGATTAAGTAATATAACAATTCTTTCAAATATGTTTTATTAACTCCAGCAATGGTATTTTTGGAACAAAACTTTTCTTGGGGAGGTTTTCATAATTTAAGCGTAGTTCTGTTCATGTTGGTGCTCTTAGTCTTTTGCTGATGAGGAATGACAAATGTAATCCTTTTTAAATCTTAATTTAATTAAGAAATATTCTGTTGCTGTCATGGGAGAAATCACCAAGGAAACCAGGCAGTGTATTTCCTGCTGCACAGCAGTGTAGTCCTAAGTGTATCCAATTTCTGCTGCTTTCTAAGGATTAATGATTAGTGGAGTAAGCCCCACATTTAGCACCAACCTAGAGTGACATCCCACACAAAGCTTAAGTGAACTGACAAGGAGAATGATGCACCTGTCTTTTTGCAATTATTTCATTGCAAATGTTATTCTGATCTTCCTTTTATATTCTTCTCCTCCCCCATCAATTCTGAAGAAAATATGAACTTAAATAAATATAACCAACTTCCTTGTATCTCAGTAGATGAAGTATCAGACTTAATTTTCATTGGACTTGAGGCCTCTCTGGAGGTGATTTTTTTTTTTTTTTGGTTTCAAGTAAGAATCATTGGTAGTAGCTGAAGTAGCAAGTTTCGAAAAACACTAAAAACACTATAATTGTACTTGCTATGTTGAGAGAGCACTTTGGGAGGCAAGGAGGAAGGAGATGACTGTCATGCTGCTGCTGAATCTTTCTTCCTTTCTGCCAACACTGATTAGCATGGCAGAGATTTTCATGACTCATCCTGACAGTTAATGAAAACTTTCCTTGCTTTCAATATCTGTTGTTGGAGAAAGCCAAATGCATTAGGGGAAGTTGATAGGTTCAAGAGAACTTTTATTACTAGAGCTCTGATCTAGAAACAAATACACAGAAAGAAAGAAGGCTCCCAAGTAAAATTTTAGACAAATCACAGTATCACAGAATGGCTGAGATAGGAAGGGACTTCTGGGTATATCTAGTCCAACTGCTCTGCTAAAACATGTTCTCCTGGAGCAGGTTGCTCAGAATTGGGTCCAGGTTAGTTTTGAAAATATCCAGAGAAGGAGACTCCATAACCTCTCAGTGCAGCTTGTTTCAATGCTATGTTAACTTCAAAGTAATGAAAGTTTTCCTCATATCCAGATGGAACTTCCTGTCTTTCAGTCTGTGATCATTGTCCTTTTATTCTGTTGCTGGACACCACTAAAAAGCTTGGCCCTTTACACCTACCTATGAGTTATTTGTATGCATTAGAATCATACAATCATGGAAGTATTGAGGTTGTCAAAGACATTATAACTATGGAGTCAAACCACTAACCAATCACTGACAAGTTCACCACTATATTATGTCCCTAAGAGCCACATCTACATGACTTTTAAACAACTCCAGGGATGGTGAACTACACCACTTCCATTGGCAGTCTGTTCCAGCACTTTGACAGTCATTTTGGTGATGAAATTATTCCTAATATCTAAACTAAACCTCTCACAGTGCAACTTGAGGCTATTTCCTCTCACTCTTACTACTTGGGAGAAGAAACTGACCTTGACCTGGCTTCAACCTTCTTTCAGATAGTTGTAGAGAGCAATAAGGTCTCTTCTCAGACTTCTTTTCTTCAGGCTAAACAACTCTAGCTCCCTCATCAGCTGCTCCTCATAAGACTTGTGCTCCAGACTCTTCCTTAGCACCATTGCCCTTCTCTGGACTTACTCCAGCACCTCAATGTCTTTCTTGTAGTAAGGGGCCCAGAGCTGAACAAAGCACTCAAGGTGTGGCTTCACCAGTGCTGAGTAGAGGGAAATATTCCCTTCCCTTCTCCTGCTGTTCACACTGTTTCTGAGACAAGCCAGGATGCCACTGGCCTTCTTGGCCACCTGGGCACACTGCTGGCTCATGTTCAGTCACCAGCTGATCATCACACCTGGGTCTTGTTCTGCCAGGCAGCTTTCCAGCCTCTCTTCCCCAAGCCTGTAGCTTGCTTCTTCCTTTGACAAGAAAACAGATTTTGCCTTGGATTTTCCAAATGCAGCAACCGTACCCTCTTTCTTCTCTTCTCCTTTTCGATTGTGGCAGCTAATTTCTATTTTCTTTGATTACCTTTCACAGTAAAGGATCTTGTAATGTTGCAGTTTAGATTCAGTGTTGTTCTCTGGAAAGAATTCAGCAATCTTAGGCTTTAAACTGTGATAGAAAACACCATTACTGAATGATTTAAAATCAATGTTGTTTACTGAAGAGCTTTACCATGTGTAGGACAAACAACAGGTTATATGAAAAGTCTTTTCAAGAGAAATTGTGATATCAACCTCCTCAATAGGTAATGACTAGAAAATGCGTATTATCAAGGAAAATCTAACCAGTTGGTCAACTTATTTTAATTCAGGTTATCACATAAACATTTCTAGAGCTTTGAAGAATAGCATTTTTTAAATGTCTGAATGACTTGATAAACTAAAACTGGAAAGAAAAAATTCCTTTCCAAATCACCAGTGTAGCAAAGCTATCTCATATATGTTTCATTCAGATCTATTACATTTTTATTTCCACCAGTGAAGGGGATTTTTGGTGAAATGGCCTGTGTATTGTAATTTTTTTCGAGTGACCCTAACCAAGACAGTTTTAAAGGATTGTTCTTTAGTGCTGATCAACAACACGTTGATCTGCAGACAAAAGTCTGTGAGATCAACAGTCGATAGATATCTGCATCTGGAAGACAGGGGGAAAGAATTGAAGATTTGGATATTATGGAGGAAAAAGAATGGAAATGTGAATCTCAACACTGTTCTCTGAAGATGTATAATTACACTCATCAAGAGTCAAACATACTCTGAATTCTCCAAACACCCCTGGTGTCCTAGTAAGATATAGGAAGTGGAGGAGGGAGACAGAAATTATGAATTACTAATAGTTTTTGCCTGTAGCCCTACTATATGAGTGGTTAAATACCATGACTAACTTACAAGTACTTACAGAAGTTCAACCTCATATAAGTTTCTCAGGATTTAGAAAAACAACCAGGCAAGTATCTGTGTATGGGGTGGGACTCCTTTTTTTCTGTTGGATGTTTCTTTTTATTTTTTTGTAAGGAAAGGGTAAATTGCTCCTTTTTTTCCTTTTCCTTTTCCTTTTCTTTTTCCTTTTTCTTTTCCTGTCTTTACCTTTTCCTTTTCTCCTTTTCCATTTCACCTTTTCCTTTTCCATTTTTTCCCTTTTATTTTCCTTTTTTTCCTTTTCCTTTTTTTTTCTTTTCCTTTTCCTTTGTCTTTTCCTTTTTCCCCCTCTGCTCTGATAAAATCTCTACTGACAAACCAGTGAGACTATTTCCTGTGTAAATATTAGTTAGGACTGCATCATTTGGCCCAGTAAAGCTTTTTATGACAATTACTGCATTTAGAAGTTTAAAGAATTATAGTTCGTTCATTTTTATTTTCTATGTTTTTACACACAAAATGTTTTGTTTTGCTTAATCACTTATTACTACTGTTGTAAAAAAAGTCTGAGAGAAAAATGTTGTTGCACCTACAGACATCAAGGGTAAATGAAAAGCAAGAATGTATTTCAGGTTAATTGCTGTGACTCACCCAGAGCTTAGGTGTTGGTCTTTGAGGTTCAAGGGAGAAACTTTCAGCAAAAAAGGAAGAATAAGTGCTGTTCTAGATATAGAATTGCTTATGTTTTACCATCTGTTTTTGTTTGTTTGTTTGTTTGTTTGTTGCTTGGTTGGGTTTTTTTTTAAATACGGAACAAATATGGAGAAATATAGTAGAATTTAAAACTACCCCTTACCATTTTTTGAATGGCTTATATGCTGCTGTGTTGCTTCAAGAATAGGACATATTTTTTTCTTAAAGACTAACCTCTGATGCAACTGATGTTACTTAAGGTACTCTATACCGTCTTTCTAGATAGTAATTGAAAACCACAATGAGCAAGTGAAAGCCATGGAATCCTTATTTCCAAGTAAACTAAGGATATAAGCAATTGAGAATAGTGTATTTAAATTTATAAGTCTTCAACATCAATTGAAAATTATTTTTTTTTCAATTACCCCCGAAAATCAACAAGGCAATTATTTTTATTAATGCTGCTTTGAAAGTCAGTAGCACAACCAAAGCTGTAAGATCTTTTAGTAAGAAATGAAGATGACTGCATGACTCTCTGATGAAAAAAGTAGCATTGTGACTAGGCTTTACTACATATTGTAATTCTACAAATTCTTTAAAATTGACAAATTAATCAGAATACATTGCATAATCAGAATACCTTGTATAATCAGAACTTGTTATTTTCATTTTTCCATAAATATCCACTATTTTTATTGCCTTGAATGGTGTTTAGAGTCATGCTCCAGTCAGTGTCAACGTCAGTGTATATTTAACAGAACAGCTGTGATCTGGAGAACTAATACTGTAAGTGACAAAAGACTTGCCTATTGATCAACGTTTCTTTTGGTAAAATGTTCTTTCTGCATTTGGATTATTTGTCTCCTAGAGGTTTTCTTTCACATAAGCTCTTGCTGTGGTTCAAGAGAATCAATATACTATAGCTTTTGTTTCTTTATTTATTACCACAACTGCTTAGTTGGTATTTTCTGTTGAGCTTGTTTTGTCCCCTAATTGCTGATCTTGTTTACTGATTCTGCCTAATACTTGATGAAGCATAAGCTATTCCAAGGTTGCCACTAAGCTGAAACAAGATAAAAGAAGATATCTAAGTATTTATATCTCATGGTAGTAGGGACTTTCATATCTCTTCTTCCAACTTTTCAGTGTTAGAGTTCCAGCACAGCATTGCTAGAATAGCGAGTGCAATTTGTTCCAGTGTATGTTCCAGTGTATGGTCAGCTATACAGTAAAAATATTCTTCCTTATATTCATGAGGAACTTCCTGTGCTTCATTTTCTGCATGTTGCCTCTTGTCCTCGTGCTTGGCACACCACGAAGAACCTGGCTTTGTCCTCTTGATACCCTCCCTTCAGATAATACAAACATAGATGAAGTCCCCTTTCAGTCATCTCTTCTCAAGGCTTAACAGGCTCGGCTCCCTAAGCCTTTTCTTATCAGGGGAGTGCTCCTGGCTCCTAATCATACTTCTTGCCCTCCACTGGACTGGCTTTAGGAGCTCCATGTCTCATCACGACTGGACAGAGTACTCCAGATGTCGCCACACCAGGGCTTTCAACCTGCTGGCAATGCTTTTCCTATTTCACCCCAGCATACCATTGGCCTTCTTGGCAGGTTCGTGGCCACTGCAGGCTAATGGACAGACTATTGAGGGGTTAGAAGTTTGAGATTTTATGATCTCTTCAAACCCAAACCATTCCATGATTCTATGATTTCTTTCCCAATGTCAACATAGTGAAGAATTCCACTTTTTTGAAAAAGCTTTTGATTTTAATTAATTAGAATTTTCTGACAGAAAACTGTTTAAATGGAAAATCCCTGACAGATCCAATAATTTTTATACTAACTAGTATCCAAAAATAGATCAGATAAGAAATGAATTTAGAATGATAATAATATGATTATTATGTTCTGCATATTGTGGTAGTCTACATGTAAATATTCTATTCAAACATCTCTAAATAAGTTTTTAAAATAATACCTGATTATAATTGTCTGTAGGTGCTGTGTTTGTAACATGTTTTTCCACATATGCACATTCCCCATTTTACAAAATTAACTGCTTGTTTTTTCTCACTCTGTGGTTTCTGCTTTGATAATTTCCTGTTTCCATTTGGAATCAGCTTCTCTTTTATTCTTGCCTCTCAATCTATTTCTTTTGCAGTATAGCAGACTTGTACATCCCTTCATTTAATTGCATTCTAAATTCTTTTGTGGCTTGAAATATGTGATTAACTTTCTTCCTCAATAAAAGTGCTTTGACTGAAGAGAGACTGATTGCTGGGTTAGGGTGTTGCAAGATATGTTGGTCTCAGAATATTTTGGTTTTAATTAATTTTTTGGTCTAGAGTCTGTGTGTTTAAAGAGTTGGGGTTTTTTTGGTTGTTGTTGTTTGTTGTTTTTCTTTCAAAGTAGTGTCTTTAATTTTCAAACCACATTATTGAAAAGGATAGGAATACCTCATTAAACATCTGAAGAGGATTCTGATAAAAGCAACCTTTAACTTCTGAAAATGTTAGTTGTTAATAAAAACAGGCTTCTTTTCTTTTTTGTATTATTAATACAAACAGTTGTCTGTCCCTCCAGCATAAAACATGGTTGAGAACCCTTTTTTTAAAAAAAACCCCAGATTTTTCTTAATCTGTATCATGTGAGATTTAACTGAAATTTGTAATAAAGAGAAGTTAGCTTTGTACAAGTGTTTATTAAAGGGACATGCTGTAGTTCTACTGTAAGGTTAAGAGAAGCTTCACATACCATTAATATATTTAGAGTACATTCTAAACACCTGGTAAAACAAAAGTAAATAATTTTTACTACACTATTTCATTGATTTTTTTTAATGTTAAATAATGTATCATGCTTCATTTTTGAGGAACTACTTGTCTCAGGTGCAACTTTAAATAATTTTTAATGTTTTGAGTAAAAACACTGACCTATATGACCTATGTTGTTCATGATTTGATTATTCAGGTTTGACTAGTAATGCCAAGTAAATAGAGATAACAACAGCCTTTGCATCCACTTGAAAAGTAAAAATGTATTGCAACTATTTCTCTCTCAAGAAAAAAATTACATAAGTCATTCTGTGAACACGTAATAAGAAAGATGGTCTCCTAAATGAAAAATTACCTCCAGATATCCATGTATGGGACTTTTCAGTGAGACATGTAAGAAATGAGAAATCCATAACATCAAAAGGTAATCTATAATGCATAATCAGCATAAATAAATTTTATGTGCTTTCATGTGAGTTAGTGATTCTATAACTGAGAAAAAAATAGAGTTGAAAAAATACTTAAAACTTTAAGGTATAGAAACACACTTGTCATTCTTTTCCGGAAGGTATCCTGACATCATCAATTTTCCCTCATCAATTTTAAAGACTTTGAAACTATTATTAATAATTTTTAAAGGTATGATCTTTCGTAACAGTATTTTTTTTATTCATCTACTTGCTTCTAGAGAAATGATGAAGTATATATATTTTAGGGAAATTAATAAGTCCTGGGTGATCAGCAGTTTTTTAAACTGTGCTTTTTGTACATCTACATGCAAAATTTTAAGTGAGGGACTCGGAAGGATGTATTTATGTATTAACAAGGAAGTGCATATTAAAAAAATTGTAAGGCCAGTAAGGTATTCCCAGGAAGTTGTAACTAGGTATAAAAGTGAGTTCAAACAAGAAGCTTTATTTATAGATATGAAATTGAATACTTCAGGAAGACTTCTCTAAATAAGTAGAATACTGGTATCCGTTGGAAGTCAGAAAATAATTAACAAAAATTTTGAAAAACAGTAAAATATTTAGAGAAAAAAGATGGAGTAACAGTGCAGTCTAATATATTAATATGTATAATTATTATTTATATAGATAGAATAATTATGCTTTGAATTACTTATGTGTACTTCCTTTTTTAGTTCTTAAATCTCACTGATGATATTTCTTGAAAATTAAAAATACAATTTATGTAGAACTGACAATTTCACTTCTGTGCAATGAAATCATCCTACAGAAATTTTTAGTATTTAGAAAATTAATGACTTACTGAAGCTAGACTAGGATCTGTAGGGTTTTATTGTATTTTCAGATATAAAAATATACTTTGATTTTACAAAGTGAATATTCTAAACTAAAAGTGAATGTGACACCTAAAAGCTCACCGAAGATAGGCTAGTAATATTTTTATCTTAAGTCAATCTTCATTTTGATCTTGTGATTTTGATTTTATTTTCTAATTCTTGTTGGAACATTTACTGAAGTAGTAATAACTGGATGACTGACGTGATATCTTAACTAATCACTGTAACCAGGTCAAACCTTAAAATGCATATTTAAAAACTTCAGAAGTATTTTGGCTGTGAATTCAATATACTGATTGTAATCTTACCAGCTTTTCAATACCTTTTTCTGATAAATCTCATGTACGAAAGGTGAAATTTGTACCATATTCAGGTTTACCATGCTCTGCTAATTATGCTAAAATTCCATTTGTAAAAGAAGGATCTATAAATTTATGCTATTATTTCACCACATTTTTTTTTTAAGAAATTATAATTTTTTTTTCCAAAATGAGTTTTAATTTTAAATTTTTAGCTTTTCTGTCTATAGATTTTCTTCTTCTTCTTCTTCTTCTTCTTCTTCTTCTTCTTCTTCTTCTTCTTCTTCTTCTTCTTCTTCTTCTTCTTCTTCTTCTTCTTCTTATTATTATTATTATTATTATTATTATTATTATTATTATTATTATTATTATCCAAAGGCTTGGTTTAAAAGACAGACAAAAAAATCCAAACCAAACAAAACAAGGAAAAAGCTCAGTCAAGCAAGCAAAAGAAGGAATTACTAATGTCATAATAGCTACAGAGTTAAATCATAGTTAGGAAGTTAGAAAAGATTGAGCATAAGTTTTCTGAAGATTTGGTTGAGTTCCCTGAAAACTTGCTGAAAAATGTTAACCTGATCAAGTTTTCAAAATATGGAGCAGGATTGTGCATGCTTGAAAAAATTTGCAGCTTACCATGACAATGAAACTGACTAAGAATACCAACAACTATTCCAGCAAAATAAAGTTATGAGGATAATTAATGCAAAACCTATTCTGCTACAGTTTTTCAGCCAAACTCCAAATTTTGACAAAGCTGTAGATTCATTTTTCTGTTTGAGAATGTTTTACTCTAAGCAATGTGCTTGAAAAGAATATGGTTTCATTGTAGATTTTCCAGCTAGCAAATTTTTGTTTTCTTTTAAATAATTCTTAGTGAAAAGTAATGAAGGACTTAGATGAGGTCATAGGTTCTTGGCTGGTGGGCATAAGCATCTGTGAGGATTTTGCTGCTGCCACATATTCAAAATAGAAAAACATATTACTTAAAAAAGGGGGCGGGGAAAGTGGAGGGTGTCTTTTGAGGGCCTTTGCTGTCAAAGAAAGGTCAACTAAAAACCCAATTTCTATATAAAAGAAAAGGTAAATATTAAGACTGGTTGAAAGTAATTTCCTCAAAGTATTATTTAAAGGGAGAAACAAAGTATTGACATTTTTACAGATATAGAGGAGAGATTGCAGATAGAAACAGCTGTCTGAAGTGGAAATAGCTACAGAATCTTATCTAATATGTTTAAAAGTCACCACCTAGAAGACCAGATACAGAAAACCTTGGGAACAGTATGCGCTCCTGTCATGATGCCTGAACTCCACAGACACAGTTCTCAATTGAACCTTTTTAGGGGTTTTCAGAGGCTCCTATTTCTGTCATTAAATAAATCACTTGACTGCATCTCCTTTTATGGCTTTTTCTTGGTAGTTTATTTCTTGGTTCTCTTCATCATGAGTTACAGGAAGTTTCCATTACTAGGAAGTCATGGAAAAAGGGAAGAAGAACTTAAGAGCTTAACTATGCTTACATTAACATATTTTTAACTATTCCTGTGCAGGAATATAGACATTACAGGAGGGACTATATGCAGAACTAATTTTTCACAGTTATACACAATCTTAAAACCCACTCACACCATGTTAACTATATAAGATCACACAGCTATAGTTATTATTAAGTAATATATATATCATAAAATTGCTGGATCCAAACAGTCTTATTTATCATATTTTTAACTTTATCAAAGAGTTCCTAAGTGTGTTACTCTGCAGGGCTTCTACAGGCTTCATTTTTTGCTTCTGCACCAGCTCAAGGTCTCTAGATAAATTCCATTCTTATCTTAGAAGCGGGAACCTGCAAATTTGTCTTTGGTTTGCTAACCTGAAAATGTATGAATACCAATACGCTCCCAATAGTGAACTCTATCCTTGATCAGTGACAATATGATGATAACTGATGAAAATGCAAATAAATTTTTTCCAGTAATTTTCTTTTTTTGGTAAGCAAATGTTTTTTCTATGTAAGCAACATAAATTCTTGTTCTCCAAAGTTTAGTTCTATATATTCATTGATATAATTGCATTCTCTTTGAAGATATGAATGGACTTTCAGGCAATAGAAACCTCTTTCAAACAATAGTGCTTTTATTGTTTTGTTTTTTCTCATTTTGTTATTTTAGTATCTCATTGAGTTCTTCAATTATTTGTTATTCTTTTATTTTCTTTCCATTTTCTTTCATTTGTTGCATTGTTGTCTTTTTCATTTAATTTCTTCTCATATATCTTCACATCTATTTTTCTTTTAATTAATTCTTCTTTATCAATTTATTGTTATTGTGAGACAGAAAAGGAGACAGGGAATGCAGTTAAATAAACCAAATGGTTTTCTTAACTTTATTATTTTCTTCTTTGTGTTTCTGATTGGGTTTAAGATATCTTAACATCTCTTTTTTATTAGTTTTTTTTTTCTTTCCCTTGCCTTTCTCTCAGCACTCCTGGAATTTGTGCTGATGGTGTGCTGAATATATTTATGTTGCTCAGCTCTGACCCTGAGAATTTCAACTGAATTAATTTTTTCTGTTAGATAGATTACTAACTGATGTATGGTTCAAGTAAGGGAGGATATTTCATCCCTTCATTGGACACCAGATGACTTTTCTGATTCCATTTAGTACTTTCTTTGTTGGTGATGGTTTTTTTGTTTGTTTGCCTTGTTTTGGTTGGTTTTGAGAATGAGAAGTTATTAATTTTGTAAGAAACTTATAGTGGAAGAACAGAATGAAAAAATGGCAGTTCATGAACAACCTGCCTATGAAGTGACCTTCCTTGGCCTTTGATGTGTCATAGCCCCACCATATTCCTTCCTGCTGTTATGAGATGTCTTTTAACCTTTCTTACTAAACTGCTTTTTATTTTTTGTCTTTTTCCCCCCCTTTGGCTTCACCTTGTTTCTCTTTCTTCTGTTGTTTTTCCTATATTGCCTTTACATGTTTTCTCCTGCTTATTGGTTCTTTGCAATGTCAGCTGGCATTCTTCAAATTTTTTTTCCTTTCATATCTTCTTGGGTTTTGTTTCTTTTTGTTTGTTTATTTTTCTTTTGAATCACAAGCAAACAACCCCAAAACAAAAATTCCCCTCTAGGGACAATATCCCTTCAAAGAGTTAACAATATTACACAATACCCTGTATCATACATTATGTAGATGCCTTTGTAGTTTAAACTACTGAGAGAATTTTTCCTTGTTTACAATTTCTCATGCCATTTCTTGGATTTTAATTCAATTATCTTCTGGGTAGTACTGGTTTCAAAACACAGCTGTCTAAGATTAGGTGAATAAGGATAAATTCTGCTGTTATGCTGCATGGTCTCTATAAAAGAGATTTTTAAGATAGTATGCTTTGTGTATATCTCATTTAAATTAGCATTGTAGAATCAAACTCCCAGTCATGTTTATAATTTCTTTTTCTTTAATTACTTGATTTCATTTCTATTTAAGGCTGCCAGAGAAATTATTCATCTTTTGTAAGTGAAATATAATGCACATGCAAAGGAAAACATTAAGTGGTACATGTTAGAGACTGTAAAATGAACTAAGTTATCTCAGAAAAAGATCTGTTTATCACTGACCTGTTTATCACTGCAAAGGTCTTGCTAAAAACTTTTATTAAATATGTAGCTTTACATAATGTTACAGTAATATGTTAGACAACAGTGCTGTTAAACCTGCTTTGAGAGAACCTGTCCCCATACCTCTATAAGCTGCTGGATTTATTTATTTGTTTGCACAGTGAACAGGATTGGACAGAAGTCCACCTGAGAGACCATATAGCACAAAATTGATTAAACTTAACTGGATTTTATTTTTTATATCATAGAGCAACTCACGTGGTTATATAGACACTATGCAGGAAGCATTAAAGGGGCAGAAATGAAACATGGAGTGAGGAAAAAATACTGTAAATACTTACAACAATGTTTTCTTATCCTGTATTAAATGTTGCTCTAGTTATGTGATGTATGGCTGGTACCTGCTTCCCTGTGAAGAATTGTTCTAGCGTTTCTCAAAACAGATAATTATTTTTAAGGACTACTGCTTCTTCAATACAATTAATCCTTGTATCAGTTAGCTGTGAATGAAGTGGCTAGTGAAGCATCACAATACTTGCAGCTCGGCCTCATATAATTAGAAATCACTGTGGCTTAGCTTTTAAGCTTTGCACAAGGATTGCTTTAAAATGAGAAGTTACAGAATCATATATATGCTATTCATAACTTGCCTTCATCCATAAGCCTAGGTACATCAATGCAATTGCTGACATTTGTATAATATTTTTAGTGCCCATTTATAAAGATTGTTTGTACTATTTAAAGCTTTGAGATGTACTGCTGAAATCTGTGACATAATTTGAATAAATGTGAGTGGTAAAGACTCATTTAAAATGTAAGTACTAGCATCCTTGAATGAGCAAGGCAATGCAGTCTAGAGCCTATCTA
Organism: Willisornis vidua nigrigula; assembly: GCA_021164005.1. Lineage (NCBI taxonomy): Eukaryota > Metazoa > Chordata > Aves > Passeriformes > Thamnophilidae > Willisornis > Willisornis vidua. The sequence continues at coordinate 740,654 of JAJPCS010000369.1, forward strand.
ATACATCCCATAAATACCCCGATAAAGAAAAATTGGTCTATGGAAATCCTAGAGCATTTCACCTCACTTTGCCTGGGAAATAATTATGTAATTGAAAGGGAAGGAAAGAGTTCTATGGTGTTTTAGACATCTTTGAATCTAAACATGATTATCTTATGTAAAAATGAACAGGAGTTCTTTTGTTTGTGGGGAGAGATTGGTTGGTTGTTTTAGTTTGTTTGTTGTTTTTTTTTTTAATATTTACGGTTAACTCAGTTTTTCAGTGATTGGATATGCAGAAGGAATTAAATGAACACATTGTCAGATGTCCTTACTGGGTAGGGGAAATAATGAGTCTCTAATAATGATGGTTAACTTCTAGATATTAGGACCAAAACTACAAAGTACTTGACCTATGCACAGTTTTAGAACATATTTCATTTGAATAATTTCATTTGGATGTAATAAAAAAAACCAGCAACAATCAAAGAAAATTTTCTTGACTAAAGGTTTGAAGAAACTTCCAAATTCTCTTTCTAATAATTCATTCAGTTCACTAGGTTTAAAACAAATGTTCTAGACTTAGAACTACTCATACAAATTTTGAAGTAGAAGACAAAAACATTTTGTTCTGCATGAAGTTGTGACCCTTCTATGCCATGAAAAATGTCATCGGCATATGTGCTATTAACTGTGGATCTGACAAAACACTTTGTCTTCTTTTATAGACAAACTCCTTTGCTTTGCTATGAAAACAAAACACACAATTGAGCACTCAATATTGTAGTTTTAAATGCTGCAATAAGAAATGGAATTGCTTAAACCAGGAGCATTGGAATTTGTTACAATGTCAAAAAAATGTACAAACATGAACTCCTCTAAATCAATTCACCCGGAATTTCTGGTGAACTACATTTCATAAAAGAAACAGTCATATGTATGGAAATGGCCTACTTAATTCCTTTGTTGTTTGCCTGATTAGGAATAAGTTAGTAGGGGGTACTATTTATTTTAAATGAGAAACAACATTTCCTTGGCCCCCCACAGGATAGTATAATTTAGAGAAATTCTTCACAGGCTTTTATTGGTCCCAGCTGTGAACAAAAACACTAGTTATATGTTTTCAATATCATTTCAGCAATTCAGTACAAAAGGAAATTTCCAACTCCATCTCCAACTCTAACTCCAGCATCTCTTCTTTACTCTCCTGTTGCCCCACCCTAACATTCTCTCTGTGCCACACTGTAACCACAGAGCATAAGACAATGCTTTTATTAAATAAATTAAATTAAATGTTGCACTGAAAACAAAATCTAAAATGACAGAACTGCTGATCTTTGCTGTGTCAGTGTCAGTCCAAGTCTACTACTATGCAATCCTGCCTACAGAAGGGACAATGGTAGATCTTCGAGCATGGCTATAACTCCAAACCAAAATCTTGTAAAAACTAGAGGAGAAAATACAGAGATCTTTCTATATAAACACATTCATTGTTGATTTGTACGTCATGTCAGTTAAAAAATTCTTTCACCATTCTTTTTATTTTCTTTTTCATTACTCTATAAATATCCATAGTTATTCCTTGCAGGGTGAGTACCAGGTAGTTCAATTACCTGTAACATCAGATTCCATTGAACAGACAGTTCAACCTGCTTTTAACAATACTGTAGCTGTTATTAAGTAAATTATTAAAAATTTCTGCAAACTTAATGTTCAAGGACACAAGGGACAGAATCTTTAACATCTCAATACACGTATGTAGCACAAAAGCAGTTTTATTTCCTCTGCAGAAATCCAGATATAAAACTAATTTGTGTTTCCCCAGCCTTTATTGAAATGATAGTTGCACATTTATCTTGCCGAAGGTTCAAAAACTCTAGTTTTCTAACTCTGACTTGCCAAGGGCATTTTTGTTAGCTGCTAAAATTGCAGATATTTTCTACAAGATTTATAGTTCCACAGAAACAATAATTTGCAATATTCCAGGAAAAGCAATTGATTGTATCTGTCCTGGGGGTTCATGGCAAGGTGTTAGCCAGAGCCAGGGCCATCCTACAGGGGTGGCCTCTGTGGGATGAGGCCAGAGGCTGCCATGTGTTGGATACAGCTGGTTCCCAGAAGCCAAACGAGCCCATCAGCAAAGCCAGTGATGCCTCTAGGAAAATGTGTTTTAAAAAGAACAGAAAACACTATATGGAGAGACAAGGAAGGAACAAAAGGTGTGATAGAAAGCAGAGGCAGCACTAGGGTCAGAGCAGAAGCAAGAGGAGGTGTTTCATGGAGTAGATCTCCAAACTGCAGCCTTTAGAAAGCCCATGCTGCTGTAGTGGGATATTATTGAAAGAACTGCAGGCAACAGAGAGCCAGCACTGGAGCAAAGAAAAAGTGTGAGTGATATAGTGTCATAAAGGTGGGGAGGTACTAGTGTTTGGAGTGACAGAATGATGGTGAGCCTGGGAAAGGAGAGAGGAAAGGTGTCTTAACATTTGGCTTTTTACTTTTTGCTAAAGTAATTTTCTTGGTTTATCTTGACACATGGATGTTCTCATTGAGCTTTTTCCTATTTCAGTCCCCATCCCAATGTGTATGGGGTGTGTTGTCGCAGTCTTGGTCTCTGGGAAGGGACCAGACCAGCGATGGGAGGTTCTTTACAGCCTGCTGAGCTGAGGATAGCAGCTGCCCAAGCCCCAGGTTGAGTCTGCCCGCCCAACGACCCGCAAGGGAGACGCAGAGACAAGCAGACACCTCGGAGGCCAGGGTTGGTCTGAGCTGATCCAACTTTATTAACAGGGTAGAGGTTTTTTATAACCTCAGGGAAAGAACCTTCTGGAAAAAGGGTGGAGCGAGGGCGGAGCATGCAAATCCGCCACAGGTGATAGGGTGAGGCAACTTAAGGGAGTGGTGAACTGGGGATGAACAGGATTGGGCAGCCCCTCGGAAGAGCGAACCAATGGCCGCTGTCTCCTTGGTGGCAGCCCTGGGGTGATGATAGAAACAGGGAGAAACCTTTATTTCCAACTCTGAGTAAAAAACGGGGGTAATAATGGGTAACATCCTTGGCTGTTGGTCACGGTCCGGCTTGGGGAGGGTCCTCCTGGACCTTCCAAACGTCAAAGTCTGTTCTCCGGTCCCTTGCTCTTCTCCACTCGGTCATGTCCATGTACTCTCCACCTCCAACAGTGTGTGTTTTGTGTGTGTTGCTAAGACTACCAGAATATCTGTATTCGTATAGGGGAAGAGAAACAAACATCCCCACTCCCCCACCCCCACCCCTCATGCATTTATATTTAAAAACAGAAAATATGAGCAATTTTTCTTAATGGTGTCTTCTTAATTAATATTTCAGTTTAGACTTTCTCCTCCATCTCAGTGAATTTAAATTAAAGATTTTGTTTTACATCAGGGCTTTACTATAAAAGGGCAAACAACTGGTTGGCCATCATTACATAGATCAACTTGCGTGATTATCAAGACTGGATATAAGCATTTCCCATCCTTTCTTTATGAGTGACTTGCTTCAGATGTGAAAGAAAGAAGTTCAAATGGACAATCTACAGTGCTTTAGTTTATACTTAAATTTGACCAGGTCTGGTTTAACTAAGAATAAGAGTGGTATAGATGTATATCTAGAAAAAAAAGTAGGCATAAAATTAACTGAATTCCTTAGTAGAATCAAAATTAATAAAGTTCTTCTGATATTATTGAGATGCACAAAGTTTCATTGATCTCATAGAATAATACAATGTGTCTGTTGTAGAATTTATTTTTAATATAGCAATATATCATGCACACAAATATTCATTTACCTCCATTTTATATTTTGCTATATCAAATCTCTCTGAGTCTCTCACAACCGTTGCCTTTTGTAATATTTCTCTCTGCCAACTGCTTCAACTACAACATTGAGAGCTCTTAATGATGCAAGGAGTTATTGCAGCTGAGATGAAGTTCTGTCAGGAACTGTGAATATGTCTGATTCTTTTGTGTGTGTGTTTGTATACATAACTTTCTACTTATTCTTCCATATCTTACCTTTTCCCCTTCAAAAACACCTACATAGCAGTAGTAGCAGCTGTATAATTAACACCTTCAGTATTCACAAAAAATCATGAAGGCTGTAGAACTCTAGCCTGCCCCCTTGATTGCAGAACTTTCAAACTCATCTAACATTAATAAAATTGAAAAAAGGATCTTGCCTGTAGAAAGGATATGCCATCAGTTACGATCTATTATGGAAACCTAATGGTTTCCACCTGACATCAAGATAGGAGAACCCAGCAGAAAAACATTGTACAAATCCAAATTGCCTGTGGTCAGTAAATTCCATGTGATCCCATCCCTTCTTGACATCTTGCATGACCTCAGTTGTTTGGTTAATCATGAAAATCTAAGACATGCAAAAGAATTAACGTGATGAGAGTTATCACCTTCCTGCTTCTTCCTCCCCAAAGTCTCACTGAATTCCAAGGTTTTGACTTGCCTTCTGTAGAAGCCTAGGAGATAAGGGGGCTAATGTATATGCATGTCTTAAACACCAGTATCTGAAAGTCTGTGGAGCCAACTAAGGATTGTTAAAAACAGCAAAGGATTGTTGATAATAAAACACTATGAGAATTTACAGGGAGTGGCTGGAGAAGGAAGCTGTACAGAGGTAGTCCAACTATTTTCCAGGACAAGATAAGCCTAACACAGTACAGTGCAAGTGCAGGAATGAAGTCACAAGTGGGCATGGACTGTAGGTAAGCATCAAGACTATCAAAGACCCTCCAACCCATTTCCAGAAAGGTCTAGAAGAATGGACTGCACATGTAAATGAATTTGCACAGAAAGTGAGAAATTTTTGTCCAGGGCAGGGAAAACTTATCTATAAAAAGGTATCCACAAGAAACCTGGGCACATGTGGACTCCCAATCACCCCATCAGCTCAATTGACAATGGAGCCAGGGCACTTCCTTTTCATCTTCTGCAAAGTCTAAACAAACTAATACAGGTCACTAAAACTACTGAGAGTAAAACCACTGTGCTATTTGTGCTGTGAGTTTCATAGAAAAAATACACCTTCATAAATATTTTTAATGGCTTTTTAATGTATTGATCCTGCTCCTTTGCTACATTCTTCCATTTGTAGTGGTATACTAATTTGAATTTTTTTATGCCTCTTCCATACTGAAAATGGTACTGGATGAATGTTCATAAAAGTGAAGTAACTGAACTTATATGAAGAGAAAAAAATCAGACACATCTGCACAATATCACATGGCTATAGATAGCACACAAATGACAAATATATGTGCAGTCAGTTTTTTGATGGACTAATAACTACCAGTTCTGATTATCACATATAAATGACGATGGAGGTTTTATTATCATAAGTTATTTGGCTTCAGCTCTTGGGACTAAAAAATTATGCTAGAATTACGCCTACATCCTTTTACACTCCATTGCCATGTAATCTCTGGGTCTATATGCTTCATATTTTTCCATATATTTCTCATTATCATGCCATTCTTTCTTGTTCCTTAAACTCTTTGGTGAAAGGATAATACCCTTTTCACTGTTCATGACTACTGACATTGTAAATTGAATGGGATCTCCGAATATTAGGTAGTGCAAATAATAAGAGATGAACTAGCTTTAGATAAAGAAACTTGGATCAGGACCAAAGTCCTGTGTGATTACTAGGTGATGGAAGATTTGCAGTGATGTGGTTAATTTAACTGTTTCTGTTAGTGTCGTCATATTTATACAATTTAATTGCACCACCAAACACTTCGCTTCAAAAGCCGTGGACGCATTTCACCTCTCACATCTCAGGTTTTTTCATTCCTTCTTGTTAATGTTGATATTCTCCAGTATTCTTAATGCATTTTAATATATATAAGTAGTATTCTTTGCCTGGAAGGCAGCTGTTACAGTGCATAATGAGAGAAATTGTTAAGTAACATTTCTACATCATTTAAGTATTACAGCAGGGAAATTCATTACAAAGATGTTACATATTTCTGTCATTTAAGCTCTTTTTTTTATAGGAGTCCTAACAGGTTGAAATCAGTCCACTTCCAGGAAATATACTTAGAAACAGATGAAATCTCTTCTTTTGTTGACATTGGGGTTTTTTTTCTTTTCTTTTTGGGAAATACTTGACAAACTTCTGTAAAAGCAAATCTTGTGGGCATGAGTTGCCCTATTTTTGCATAGAATTGGAAATTAAGGTCACATTTTATCTTCTTTAATGCTAATGCAATATTTCAAAGTGTCTGCAATAACTCTGAAAAAATTATGTCTGGTTACTCAATATAGGATAATGAATATGGTGTCTCATAAATGCATGGGAAATACACCTAAGATCCAACAAAACTACAATTATTCAGATTTCTGCAGCAAGGGGAAAGTCATATTATGGTTCTGCCACGCATAACTTTTGCTTTGCAGACGCTTTGTGTAATGTGAATACTTGACCTTTCTGGTTTTCTGGTCTAATTGAACAGCTAGAATATAATTGCCTGTTTTGGTTTAGCTTAGCAAAATGCCAGCTGCCCAATAGTCTGTCAGAGTCCCCCCACCTAGGGAAATGGAGGGAGGGGGAAAAAAAGAAACAAAGAAGGAGAAAAAAACCAAAGTCCAAAATGGCAAGCTTCTTATATTTATACAAAAGAGAGATAATTAAAAACAGAATAACACATATATATACAAATGGGGAAAAAACAACAACCATAGAGTTGTCCACCCAACCACAGATTCCAAACACCCAGGCCACAAAAACACCTCAACAGACTCCCCGCAAAGGGCATCCAGCAAGAGAGAAGAAAAACAATAACAAAAAATATGTGTACTTCCCGGTCCAAACAGCTGTGAAATGATGGCAAGGCCTAAAGCTACCAGCATGGTGATAACCATGTTCATTCATTGTCAACCATGAAGGGAATGGACTGAGGCCCCTCCTACACCTGTTTCTATGGCTGCTGTGACATCAGATGATATGAAATATCTCTTTGGTTGCTTAAGTCAGGTAATGCTTGTCCCCTCTAATCTACGTAGCAATTTCAGGGTCTACTAAACTGAGGCCTAGCTAAAACTAAAGCCAAAACTACCTCACTGCCCGAGGTAAACAAACAAACAAACATACACCATATGTTTGAGCCATGTAATTACCTTTGTGGTCCTGCACTGGACTTGTCACTGTATGTCAATTTCTTTTTTGTACTGGGTACCTAAGTCAATGTCAGTGATTGGTGAGTAAAAGATGTCCCACACTGAACGTTACTAGAATTGGATTGAAGTGGACAGAGGAGAAGAAATCTCTAATGAATTATTATTCATTAGGTACACATATGTGAAAGCTAATATCTAAGTGCATGTGTAGAATATAGGTATTTTGGCAAAAAAAGCTTTTACAGAGGTAACATGAAACTTCACAAAAGCATTACAACAGATTACCAGAACTAATAAGCATTGCTGCAGTAAGGAACTTTTGTTACACCCAGCAAAAACAAACTCCAAATAACTTCAGTGAGGTACAAAAAATAGGTGTTTAGGTTACCTGTAAGAGGAAGAAAAGAATAAAGGAAAAGAGATTAAGAGATGAAGGAATAAAGAGAGGCAGAGAAGAGAGAAAAAACTTAGTTATCACTGGGAAGGTTACATGTTCTTGGTTTAGGAGAGAACAGGCCAGGGCAAGATGGAGACCTCTTTATTTCCTCTGGTCTCTATGACCAAAACCCCCAGCCGGGGCCTCTGACCCCTTGGGCACTCTGGGGTCCCAGGCCAGGGTGAGGGGCCGTGTTCTCACTGTCCCTGCCAATCCAAGATGGGTCAGGAGCTGTGAGGTGTTATAGTTTTCCTGAGCTGTTTGTGAATGGCAGCTGCTCCAGCGCTTCCTCATGTGGTGTGGGCTCCAGGGCCTGTCATGAGGGATGATGACACCCCTGGTCCGTGAACTTTGACTCATCCCTACTGCCTCCACATACACACCCCCCCCCCCCCCCCCCCCCCCCCCAAGGTGGTTCTGACTTCATAATGTCTGATTTGGTGTCTAATGGTAGCATTCTAAAGAAAGAAAGAAACAATATGTTACTAATCCCATTTCATCCAAAGGTTTCAATGAATTTGCCATTTGAAGCAGAAGACAGCATTTCTTAATCTCACATTATTATGTCCAAGGATTTCACAGTGATTACTTTATGATTAAAGACAATGAAAGACTTAATTTTGTCCATCATTCTATCTCTACTCCTTCCTATGCAGTGACTCATGTTGTGTACAGTTATGGAAAGAGGACAAAAAAGAGAGATGGTCTGTATATTAATGGTAGGTAAATAAACAGTTCATCCAATTTGACCAAATTTAATAAACACAGAATTTCACTTCAAATAAGATTATCTTTTGGATGAGAGGATAGAAAAAGTAAGTGAATTATTTTACTTACTTTTTAAACTTACATGATTAAAGGGGAAAAATACTGTTGTTGAAACATTTAAGGTTTGAAATTGGTTAGTTCAGTGTCTTTAATATTTTCCCACATTCTGATGTTTCATAGGAACTGTTAGGTTCTGAGTTCTCACTGAGTTCTCATGAATTTACATCTGTGCTTTTTCATATAGTATTAGAAAACCATAAAGCAGCAAAGAAAGCCCCTGCCTACCCATTTAGAGCAAATAGCAATATTTAGGAATGATCACAGGACTCGAATAATTTTCTCTCCTTTTCAATTTTTACTCTACTTTGAGGAAGTATCCTTTAGGATAATACCACACAAACTGTATGTATTGAGATTTGTTGTCAGAAGGATCTTCATTTGCATTTAAAAATTTCATCATGAGAAATTTATTTCCCGTTAAATAAGGTGTTGGGGTTTTCTACCTCCTATATGAAAATATAATATAAAGTTAATCCCCTTCTTCAAATCCCTTGAGTTCTGCAGATTCTTTCATCAGACCTGTTATAATGAAGATTTGTAAAAAGTGAATATCCTGGATATTCAGCAAAAGTTTCAGTGTGTTCTTGTTGTGAAACCGAAAATTGTCTGATACAACAATAAACCTTTAAAGAATCATTTGCTACTGTGATTTTAACCTTCAGATTGAGTCCTTGAGAGGAATAAAAGGACAATTTTGAAAAAGAAGTCATTACACATGTGGCAATTCATGACTGACTGAGATCTTGTTTTTTCTGGAGACCACCTTGGTCTAATCAACCCACAGAACTAGCAGGTTTTATTTATCAAACATCACCAGGGAATGTAGTGGACCTCGATTATCACATAAAACGAATTTGCTCTCTAGTCAACAGAGAGCTGAGAACAATCTGTAGCTCACAAACACCCAGTTAACCAGTAATACTGAGAAAGTAATTTCCCTCAAAGATACTTTTGATTGATATGACATTATTCTGGGACAAACACATGTCATAACCCAGAATCATGTAAGATATAGAGCAAGACCTCTTGAAAAGGCATTATACAATTTTTCTCTTTTTTCATGAAACTGGGAAATATTTTTTTATTTTCTTTACTTTTATAGGTTTTGTATTTTTAAATGGGTGGTGGTGGTGATGCACATGTTTTCCTGTTGCTTGTGCAGGGATAATCATGTCTAACAGAAAAGAAAACAATGCAGCTGCTTATATTAAAAAAGAAAAAAAATCTGTGATATACTAATTTCATGTAAAAAGTTGTTGTTAACTGGCCAAGACTCTGAAATGTATGTTGTGAATTAATCACTATATGTTCTGTTCTAGTCATAGCCCTTTGATGTGTTGTTCATACTTGAGAGAAAAATATACCAAAAAGCTACCTATAGATTAATTATTATTCTGTATTTCTATCGGAACAGTTCTTAATAAATATAAAAATCTTGATCAATTTTCTATGTGGTAAAAAATGTGTAACCTTACCCTCCAAGTTGAATATATTTTTGTTAACCAGAATGTATTTAATCAGATAAAAGATAAAAATAGGGGTTATTCCAGGACCCAAATCTCTCTTCTGAGATTTATGAGTAATGCAGTCTGTCTGTCTGTTTGTTAAACTAGACATGAACCTATCATGAAATGAAAATATAAGGAAATGCTAGCTCAATGCAAGGCATTTCTCTCTTCCTACACTGAAAAATGAAGTCAGGTAATTGTGGCCTTCTTTTAATGCTTAAAGTCATAGACTTTCAGAATAAATCTGTTTCAAATTATTATATAAAGCATTTATTTCTTTTTTCAGATAGTATATTAACTTTAATACCAGGAAAGATGATGAGAGAGGTAATCATTTCCTTAGCAGAGTTGCACTTGAATATTGTGTTGCAAATATACCATGAGGTCATTCACTAAATGTTATAAAGTAAAGGATTCTGAATAGCTGGTCTTCAAGTAAGCATAGTCCCTTCTGTGCACAGAGTGAGCCAGTTATTCTCAGGGAGAAAATAATGCATGATTATGCAGTTAAAAACTCGGTTACAATGAACACACAAGGTAGGCAATTATAGGTTGTCTCAATATCTTAATTCAACAATTCATAATTCTCAATAGTTGGCGATACATTCCTAATAATAATTTTATAGCACAGTTTGTTAATGTTAATGAAATAATCATATTACAATTGTCAAAAAAATTTTAATTCTGATTTTGAAATTTTCAGACATGTCTTTTACTTAATTCAATTTGCCCAGTTAATTTAATGGGCATTTTGCCCAACTGTTGGAACAATAAATTCTAAAGGAAAGAAAACCCTGAAATAGACCAAAAATAGAAAAAAGGCCTATTGGATATATTACAATGGTTGTCTTTTGATTTTATGGAACACAATGCTATTGTTTTTGAAGACAACACAAATTGGTTTCCTGCTCATCACTGTATGTATGGCCAGGCTTCGCAAACAAAGATTTTGGGAAGGGCTCTACCCCTGTGGCTGTGCCCTTCGAGCCTGTGCAGTGGATTTTTTAGGTGAGTGTCGCAGGTTTGGCCTAGTTTTTTACCAATCCTGGACTGGCCCCCTTCCCCCATCCAAGACCTTCCCAGCAAAAGGAAGAAAAACTGAAAAGAAACGAACTCAAAAGAAACCAAACTGAATAAAAAAAAAAAAAAGAAGAAATTATATTTTCTAACTACACTGTACACACAGTACGTAGGATCCCACCCCCAGGGGAAAGGGAAATGGGAGAAGAGGACTGGTTAACCAGAAAATTGGGAAGAAACAAAACCAAACACAAAAGAAACAAATGAATCAGACAAACACAATTAAAAACCTCAAGGAAGGGAAACAAGCAAGAAACAATCTCACCCAGGACAGGAGAACCACCAACAACTGGAGGGATCAGACTCCAACCCCTCCCCACCAGCTCCCCGGCCAAGGGAAGGGAAAAAACCAAAACCCCTCCTCCCCTGCTATGTGGAAGACACGTGTGGAATACTTGTAACTTCCTTAGATACAATGGTTACTGGGGAAGCCATGGGTCAAACCATTACAGTGAGGCACAGCGTGCGCAGAACTGGCCCCACCATTTAACTCCTCAGGGTTCAACTACCACGGCCGAGCGAGCTTGGATGGTGACAATGAAGTCCTCAGAACTAGAACCTACGGCTCCCGGCATTCCCAGAAGGTCTCCCATCCAGGTACTAACTGGGTCTGACCCTTCTTAGCTTCCGAGATCTGACAGGGTCAGATGTCAGGGAGGCATTTAACTGCCCAGATTATTACTACAACATAAGGAAATTAGCCAACTATTCAGCTTGATAATCTATTTCCTTTACTTCGCAACTGGGAAGGAATATTCTACACTGCTTTGCAGAATACTTTGAATTGTTTTCTGCTTTTCTCATTACACAAATGCCTTAGAATTATTTTCTAGAAAATGCTTCCTTTTATGCAATTGCTATCTAATAGTGAAGCTGCTATCTCTACAAAAGTGTGTTGCTTTAAAAATATGTAGCTGTATGCTAATAGTCTGTCATGTGTAAGCTACTGTGTAGCTAACCATCATCAGAGATTAGTGATAGACTACAAATAATCACTCTCATCTTTGGTTTGTACACATGCCATCTAAAATCAAATACAGGGCCTAGTGTTTGGGCACTAAAATTTTTCTTTCTCTCTGATAGTGACTGAAACAGTGACTAGAGGTGAAAGTGCATGTTCATTTTCTCCTTAGACTCAGGTCTCTGAGTAAAAAACCATAATGAACTCAGTCATAAACCATAATGAGCTAATATGTACCAAAGGCATTGGAAGTTAAATTTACATATCTGCTTTTTAAAAACACTACAATCCCAGGATTCATGACAGTGGGAAAATAGTCACTAGCCTTTTATAGTTGGTGTAATGGGAAATTTCCTTCTTTTTTCCACAAAAGGCAGTGATCAAGCGGATCTGTTGTCTTTGTGAACAGCCTCCAAACATTCATTTTCATGAGGAAGATAAACTTGCAGCTAGCAAGACAATCCAAAAGCCTGATGAAAGGAAACAAGGAAACTGAGTGGTCAATGCTGGTTTCCCTTTATACATGTTTTGGGGAAGAAAACTTTTTGTTAAACTGGAATTTTTCAGGTATGCCAAGTACACATGCTTTGTTCTTCTTTTGTTTCAGCTGATCCATAGCCTGATCAAACATTCCTAGATTTTGGTCAGGTGTGTATTTTCTGAGAAGGATAAGGGGTATGTAGAGCCCTATTTATCACTGCTGGTGTAGGATATATGTAAGGAGGTTAGGTCAATCTATCTTATGCTTTCTTCCTCATTTGAACTTATTTTCCTATTTTTAAATGCAAACTAGAAATTATCCAGTCACATCACAAAACACAACTTTTTTTTCTTTTCCTACAGCAGAGCTTTCTTTGAGGTAGATGTCATAAAACTCAGATGTCTTGTCAATTGAATGTCAGTTTACAGGTCCACTGATATCCTGTAGTTCTTACTGAAACAATAAAGAAATCTACCTAAACAGAACTGAAATGAATATTGTCTAGTACACTTTTCTCATAACAGTCAATATTCTAACTAAAGCAAAAATTCATAGCAACTATTTGAATATAAACATAGTTTAAAGTTTCTTCTCCTTTTAAGATATTGTGCTATTCTGTCAGTTTTCTCTTTGATAACATGATGTTTTACATAACTTTGGTAAGTATTGTTATTATTGAATGGACTTTTAAATCCTAAGTTTCCATGAGTGACACCATGCCCAAAATATCTCAGTTTGCTATAATTTCAGAGTGTTGAGTAGCACGGCACTTATTTTAAAAAGTTTGTAATCAATAACCTGCTGTTGAATTACTGCAAAAATTTGCTGGTGACTGTTTAAATTCAGAATTCTATTTGTTACAGAAAGTGTGGGGTAAGGAAAGCTGGAAATAAATAGTTTTGTGTATCTTCATTACACCTGTTTTTCTCTCAAATTTATTTTTTACCTCATCAAAATTTAAACGTCATGTATGACTTGGAAAATTATATAAGAGGCCTTAAAAACTCTGGAAATCTTGGGCTTATTATATGACTTTTTTCTTCAATATTACAAATATTTTTAGGAAACAAATTGAAGAAAATTGAAAAAAAATCAGTGATAAATCCAGTAGGAAATGTAAACATTTATAGTTACTGAATCTTGGCAGGAAGATACATCATGCAAAGCTAGAGTAAAGCTTAACTGTAAGTGGATAAAATAATTAACTGTGACTGACGATTTGCCAAGGATTTGTCTTGAAAATATTCATAGGGTTTTGAAAGTAAAGTAAAATTATTTCAGTCTGAAGAGTGGGCTAATTAAATTATTAAATTTATCTATAGTCTTTGAGCATTCAAAAATGCTTACTAAATTATTCATTTAATATTTGTGTAGAAACTGGAAACTACCATAAATTTGCAGAATTGTCCTTATTTCTTTTCAAAGTTCAATGCTGGTAAATCTTTCTTCAGTTAGGAAGCATTTTGTTTTTACTTAATGAAATTAAATGGAAGTTTTCCAAAACTACAAAACACTTGAATACCTCATTCCCTGTTTTCTGGTTTTCTTCCAGAACTGAAATACCAAATTCTTGGATTTATTTTGTGTTGAATTTTTTTGTGTTTCAAGGAGTCATCTCAGGAACACTTAAATCATTACAGTAATATATTAGCTGCATGCTTATAGTTGAGTTAATTTCTCAATCTTATGCAATAGACTGTATTTTGACATATTTATATCCATTTAACTCTAAGTTACTGTTTTATTTTTTTATTTCCCAAATGTCTTCTGTTTGGATTAAACAGGAGAACACATTTGGTTATTACCTTTATTAACCTCACAGTTCAGGAGAGGCAAGAGTAGTCCACAGCTTAAGTAGTCCACAGGACCTATCAATATTACTGGCTGTAAGTCTTCTGCCAAACTAAAGTATGCTCAGCATATTTGTAGGTGAAAAGGACAGCTCATCAATAGCTGAATAAATGAAATAGGAAGATTTACCAGAGTCTTAATGAAAGAGGGAATCTGCTTCCCATAGAATATTTAGTTTAATTTATTTCACTTTGTTGCAAATATTTTTGCAATTACTTCTGTGCCATGTAGACAGCAACATGTCTTGTCTTCATCTGTCAGTCACACTGATGTAAGAGTGTATTTAGTTGAGATGCAAAATGCCAACTGCCCAATACAGAGTCAAAGCTTCCCTGCCCCTGACAAGAAAAGGGAGAAGAAAAAATTCTAAAACTTAAAAGTGGTTTATATATTTATACAGAAAAGAGAAAATTAAAAGAAGACTACAATATAACACACATCTACACAAGTTAGAAATAACAAACAATAACACCCCACTCCCCATTGAACACAAATCCCACCATTCTAGCAATGAATCACCCAAAAGAACTCAATCCCCTGAGGGACACACTCAAGTAGAGAAAACTAAAATAAATGTTTTCCTTTCATATACATAACATAGCAGTGAGGCGGTACTGGGCCTAATCAGCAGAGCAGCACAGAGCACCACTTAGCACCACAGCCATCAGGAACTGAGAGAACTCCTCCTACTCTACTGTATTTATATTTGAGGTGATGCCAGAATATGGTATGGAATACCATTGGCCAGTAGAAATCAGCTGTCAACTGGCCTGGCCCAGCTCAAGTCTGCTGACAATTTGAGGCCTACTCTGAAACTAAAGCCTAAATCTTGGCCTGGCTAAACCTGTAGCAAAGACACATTGCTTTTATTTTTGGCTTTTTTTTTCCCCCAAGGGTCTCTATATTTTCTACCCAGTTTCATAAGTGAGAATATCATACACTACATGCCTACATCTGTGTCTACATATGTAGATAAGTACACTTACATCCTACATATTGAAAGGCCCTACAACATTAGATCAGCAAAAGAGTATACCAGTGTGAGCATCTTCTCTACATCTGCAGTCTGCACTGTGAGGAATTATCCTGTCAAGAGTACTAAGAACAGGCCCACTCTCCAAATCTTTGTCAAAGATGTTTTACTGACCTCTCCCAATACCTCACTGCTGAAAGCTGGAAGCTCCTGAACTCTCTGCTGACGCACAGTACTGCCAAGCACACTCACAGCTGCCTTTTGTGGCATTCTTTAAAGGCCAGTTTCAGGGATATCAGATGCCTTAACATTTCTTTGGTGAAGCTGTGCACACTTTGATTGTGTGGACACTTTCACTCATCATTGCTCGTTAGATTTTACCCCTTAAACTCCATTTCTGGTAGACAAAACTGTACAGTCTTTATTCAAGTAAATGCAGTAGAAGTTCACTGTTTTGCCCTCTATTTGCTAAGACAGTCTAACCACACAGTGTAAATAAGAAGGAATCCCTCAAGAAGAATTATTTTATTTGTTGATAAATAAAGGAGGATTTAGAGTGAAATCCCTGCCCCTGTTCCTCAAATTTGCTCTTCTAAAACCACGTGGGTTTTCTATTTTAATTAATAGATTTGTAATAGCTTTTTTTTTTTTTTTTGCATGAGAATACATATAAAGTTTGTAGGTGAACAAAATAAGCTGTAGAAAGAAGGGGAAAATACAGAGAAACTTGATAAAAGGTAAAATTTGAGGGTAAAGAATTGTAGTGAATATTAAGAGCATAGGAGCAAAACCAATATCCCATTACTGTGGGTCAGAAATTTCATGAAGATTCACAAAACAAATGAAAAAAACAAAGAAAGCTTCCTCAAACAAAAAATTAAAATAAAACTTAATTTAAAAATGTGAAAGAAATATAGACCAAAAAGAAAATTTCTCATTTTTAGGTGTGTGGAAGTTGCTTGTGATACTTAATTCTTTTTCCTTTGTATTATATTTCTTAAAAAAAGACACATTATGTTCATAGTCAATTAAAACGGAAAGATTAATGAAAGGGAATGTCAAAAAAGTGAGTCCTTCATACTCCTGAAAACAGTGAACCCATTTCAGGCTCAGTCCTCTCAGAGATTATTACATCCTTTCCAACCTATGGAGAGACATGGGTACCTTTGGGAAATTATCTGTAAAGGATGCTTACAGAGCACTCTGTGGTTTGTGCATTCCTTTTCCTAAAAAAAATAATAGTTGTTTTGTTATAGCTTGATTTTCCATATAATATGAAGGTAAAAAGAAAGGACTAGGGGATGTGATATTTTTCTCTACTAGAGTAAGATGTTTATTTCCTTCACTTGATAATTCATAGAAATGGTAATGTCTATCATTCCCATAGCCTGTAATCATTATTCATCTTAATTATTATATGAAGAGAGGAAAAAAACCCAAGAAAACAACAAACTAACAAACAAATAAGCTTGCAATTTTAAGTCTTTCTCTGAACCTGGAAGATTTATTGATTTTCCTGACACTTCTTTTATATTGAGAGCTATCCCTTTTTTCCCTAAACAAAATACTCTGTCTTCCAGTTTCAATATTAATTGCTAAAGAAACACAGAGATCTGGATAGAGCACATAAGAGTCTCTTTTAATATCCCAATTATTGTTGAAGATACCTAAAATATGTGCTGGAGTCTGTCCTGTACCTTGTGTTTCATTCTTACATTGTATCTCTTGACATGATTTCTCACCATTTACAGTGTTTCTTATTTTACAAGTTTTGATCTGTCCTGACCTGCACATTAAAATGAAAGTCCTCTCAGTAACCTGCTGAAATTGCTCATTTCTGTCTATAAGAGATTTTCAAAGTAAATTATTCAGGAACTTACCAGCCCTAATTATACTTTCTCTTCAGACAGAGAAAAGGAAACAAGCAAAAATGTTAATGCAGTGATAAATGTACCTGAGTTGTTTCTCCTGTAAACTCTTGATGCAAATTGGTTGCTGTGATATGCAAATGCATATTTGTTTTTAGTCTGGTTTTGGCTTAGAAGAAAAATTGGAGAATTGTTCTTTGTTGCTAAGTGGTGTATATTGTCCAAACCTGCTTTCAGAAGGCATTAGTATGCCTCTCAAATGCATATTTTTCTAAAACTATTGTGAGAATAATGAGGTAGGATTATTACTCATAGTGTATATGCCTGCACTGAAGGGACTTTATTAACTGCAAACATGGATAAAATTATGAGTCCATCAGTTTTCAGACAAATGTTTGTAAACATCATTCCCTAAGTTGCAGATGAAAAGACATCATTTTGTATTGAATTAGTCAGGGTCAATAAAAGGTGGCTTTGGTTGTCAGGAAAAAAGTACATTTTAGCATCATTTAAACACAAACTTTCTAGAGTATAAAACCAAAATTACTGTCTCAAATTGCTGTAAGACAACACTTCCTGAACTTTTGTTGTCTTGATAATATCCTAAGACCAGCTATCTCTGTAGAGAAGCTGTGAGAGAAGACAATTTTCATAACAGCTAAAAGACATTAGCATGTTACGGTGAGGCACTTCCAAGCTCAACTACGCAATAGTATGATCCAGTACCACTGACAATTTCATTTCACAAAAAGAATCTGAAATCAAGATATATGTCAAAAACATCAAGGTAATTCAAAGTAACAAGTTGAAGTAACCCAGCCCATTACATAAGTCTTTACTTTTACAAGAAAAATATTCAATTCTCTCTTTGCCTCTGTAACATTGATGATGAACCCTTGAACCCCTGAAGTCTTGAGCTGGAAGACTATGACTGGGGGTTGATAAACTCCCAGATGACTCTGAAATTGTTCCAGACTTGCTTCTCCAGCTGGGAGTATCTAAGCCTACAAGCTCCAGTGAGATTTATCCCGGGGTACTGAAAGAGATGCCTGATGTCATTTTGAGACCTTTTGCTATTATTTTCAATGGTTTTGGGAGTCTGGAGAGGTCCCAGTTGTCTGGCAGCTGGCAAAGGTTGTCCCAGTTTTCAAGAAGGGTAAAAAAGCAGACCTTGGTACTTATAGGCCTGCCAGTCTCACCTCAGTGCCTGTCAGAATCGTGGAGGCTGTTATCCTGGGAGTTATTGACAAGTACTTGAGAGACAGTGCAGTCACTGCTAGTCACAGCCAGCTTGAGTTCACAATGGCAAAATCTTGCTTGCCTAACTTCCTTTTATGACAGGGCCACCCATCTAGGTGATCAAGAGATGCTGGTAGATGTGGTGGTTTCTGATTTTAGCAAAACTTTTGGTAATGTCTCTCATGGCATCCTTCTGAATAAAATGTCCAGTGTACAGTTAGATATGTCCATAAAGCACTGGGTAAACAACTAGTGGATGGGTCCAGTCCAAAGGCTTATTGTAAGGGGAGTTACACCAGACTGGTAGCCAGTCACAAATGGGGTTCCCCAGAGCTCAATTTTTAGGGCCAGTGCCCTTCAGTGTTTTTATAAATGATCTGGACATAGGAATTGAATATGTCTTCAGTAAGTTAACCTATGATATGAAGTGAGGAAAACCTATGGAATCCTTTGAGGGTAGAGACCCCTTACAGAGAGATCTGGATATACTGGAGAGCTGGCAATCACCTGCATGCAATTTAACACAAGCAAATGCCAGATTCTTCACCTGGAAGGGGGTAATTCTGCTTGAAATACAGAGTGGGGTTTAAGAAGCTCAAGAGAAGCCCCATGGAAAGAAATCTGGGTGCTTAAATTGATGGAAAGTTAAATATGAGTTAGAAGTGTGTCCTGGCAGCCAAAAGGGCCAACCATGTCCTAGGGTGCATAAGGCAAAGGAACATCAGTGGGTCAAGGGAGGTGATTGTGTGGCTCTGCACTGGTAAGCATCAAAATATAAGCAGGACATCAGAATATTAGAATGTGTCTGGAGGAGGGTGGCCAAGATGATGACAGGTCTCAAGGGAAAGACAAGGAGTGGCTGAGGTCACCTTGTTTGTTCAGTTTGAAAAAAAGGCTTCTCAGAGTGATCTCATGGCAACCTAAAGCTTCTTCAGGGGTAAAACAGAGGTGAAGGCTCTAATCTCCTCTCTCTGGAGTGACGGGACATGAAGAAATAGAATGAAGCTGCATGAGGGGAAACTCAGACCGGACCTTATGAATAGACTCCGCAGGCAAGTGGTTGTGCCATCAAGCCTGTTAGATTTCAAGAAGCAACAGGATAATGCTTTTAATCATATTGGTTTAGTTTTAGGCTGTTCTGTGATAAGCCTGAACCTGAATCCTTGTGGGTCCCTTCTGACTTGAGATATTCTATGGTTTTGTGATTCTGTGATTTTTCACAATGTAGTCAAAAAATCTAATTTTCATAAAACTTTACTTCTGTGAAGAAATTATAGAAGTTATTGAGCTAAAGTCCATGTGAACAGTATCTAATTATACTGCATGACATAATTCTAAGCAATCTAAAAAACACAGAAAAATATAATATTGCTCTAATTATAGATCTAATTTAATATCTGAACACATACAGCTCATTCACAGACCAAATAACCTATT
Source organism: Willisornis vidua nigrigula (assembly GCA_021164005.1). Taxonomy (NCBI): domain Eukaryota; kingdom Metazoa; phylum Chordata; class Aves; order Passeriformes; family Thamnophilidae; genus Willisornis; species Willisornis vidua. The sequence goes on from JAJPCS010000369.1 coordinate 760,447, forward strand.
CGTTAGCAGTTACAAGTTATTAATCAATAACCTTCTCTGTTTGTCTCTGTTATTTGCCGTAGGCATTAAGACACATAAGAGCCGTCTGTTTGGAAGAATATTGCCGTAAGTGGTACTTTCTATTAAATATTTTTTAATTTTCACGTATTTCAATTAAACTCAGCTATTTAGAGAGTATATACTGTACAGAAGGAGTACAACCTCTTTCTTCAGTAAGAAGGTGTCCTGGGTTTAGTTTTAGGCCTAGATTTAGGCTTTAGTGTTAGAGAAGGCATTAGATTATCAGCTGACTTGGGCTGGGTCAGGCAAGCTGACAGCTGATTTCTACTGGCCAGTGGTATTCCGTACCATATTCTGACATCATCTCAAATATAAAAGCAGGTGTAGGAGGGGCTCAGACCAGTTCCTTCATAGCTGTGGTCCTGGTAAGGATGCACTGTGCCGTCCTGGGAGGGATGAGAGGACTAGGCCCAGTGCTGATTTATGACCATGTTATCTTAGGGAAGTAAAATAATTATTCTTAGTTTTCTCTCTGTTTGTGTCTGTTCCTCGGGGGATTTATAGCTAAAATAGTGGGATTTGTGTTCAATAGGGAGTGGGGAGTTATTGTTTATTATTTCTAACTTTTGTGGGGGTGTGTTATATTATACTTTTAATTTTCCCTCTTTCATGTAAATAGATAAATTAATTAAGTTGGAGTTTTCCAGGTTTTTTTTCCTCCCTTTTCTCAGTGAGGGGCAGGAAGACAGGGCTTTATCACTTTGGTTTATACTTGGCATCTTGCCAAGTTTTCAAGCCAAAGCAGAAGGGCGTTTTCTGAGCAGGCAAGAAAGGAATAGGCTCTCCTGAAGAATTTGAGACAAATCTGTATGTGTCTAGCATAAGAAGTGAATGGGTATTTGGTTGTGTGAGAAAGATGGGACCTTAATACATGTAAGAACAAAGCACTTGTAATATTACTGTTGAAGATTCCTCCATAGAGGTATCTAGAATTATATTTTTATTTGTTTTTCTAGAATGTCTTTTTTTTCTGATTATGCGTATTTAGAGAAATGGCAGGTAAGATCTGAGAGATATTAACTGAAAGAAAAATATCCATTCCTGATACTTATAGGAGTTGAATATCCATTACACTTCTAAAATCAAGGTATAATATATTCGAGTTGTCTTGGAAAAACTTTTATGTCTAATAAAAAAGGTCCAGCATTCAAGGCTGTACTCAAGCAAGTTTTTTTTCAGCATTGTAGCTTTTCAAGAGTGCCTAAAGGTTACACTCACATTTCTTTTTTGAAACATATTAAAATATTTTGCTAGTGGGAGTTATGCAAAACAAAATATCTGCTCTTTTTGGATTTGTTCATCTTTCAATGCTGTCACTATGTTATAATTACAGTTAATGAATAACTGAAATTTTTTTTTGTGTTTCATCACACAAGCCTTCTCTGTAACCCCCATTTTCAGCAGTAGGTAGATGTGTGTCCTGACATTAGCAAACATATCCATCACCTTACTAGTATTGATTCACTTTACAAGGAAGTACCTAAGACATTGAGATGAAAAGTGAGTGCAAATATACTTACATGCCCAACAAACAAAATTATTTTCATAAACTCTTAATTGAGCACAATGGGTGGTATTTTTTGTTGCAATTCATGAACCATATTTTAAAAAACAAAAAGCAATTTACAAAGCAGTTTGCAGTAGGAAAACTAATAACAAGAACCTGATTTCTAGATGCTGTTCTAATAATAACTAGGAAACCACCAATATTTCTGAATAAAGAGAAGAATATGGTAAACAATGAGATCTTCTAACCTAGTATTATAAATTAGAAATTGATAAAAATAAAATCTGTTCAGACAAAGAACACTAAGAAATAATGTGGTAATGTCATGAGAAAAAAGTAATAATTAGAAGTGAATGATTTAAGAACTCTCAGTCTAGGAGGTTGCCTAGAGACCAAACTCTATTGATTTCATGGAAAGGAAGAATCTAAATGTTGAAATTGTGAAGCTAGCAGAAAGGCCGTTATTCAGAAGATAGGATATTTCATGGAAACAGCAAGGCTGCAATGCTTTAAGAAAACAAAAATTGAAGAATTACTTGGATATTATGTTGACAGTACTGTAGGTGCTGACTATCTCATCAGCAACCTGCATATTCCTTTTAGATACATCACTTAGCAGATTTCTTTGTTTAGCTGTTACAACCTATCTTTCTTTAGGTATAAGTTGCACTTAAAAATAATATTTTTGGTGGGTTACCTCAGCCAGCAGTGACCAGCTGCCCAATCATTCTCCCCACCACCACAGAACCAGAAGAGCAAAAGTGAGAAAAATTTGTATGTCAAGATAAAAGCTGTTTAATAAGTGAAAGAGAAAAGCAAACAAACAGGGGATGCAAAGGCCATCTCCCACCAGTAGACTGATAGTCAGTCTCTGAGTATTGTCTACATAGGAACAACTTCTCCCCGGGTTTATTGATGTGAATGCTGTTATATGGTACAGAACATCCCTTTGGTCAGTTGGGCTCAGCCGTTCCATCTCTGTTTCCTCCAAGGCTCTTGCTCACTCCTGGCCCGTTCCTGGGATGGTGGAGAGGGTGTGCTGAGTGAGAAACAGAGAAAGTCTCTGTCACATGAAAAGGGGAGATTTCCTTAACCCTTAGTGTGGGGAGATTTCCTTGATCCTTAGTGTTTGATTTGTCTTTTAGTGCCCTAGAACAGCCTATACCCTTGTGCCTGACCCGTGTGTCAGTGTCTAGTTATGGGGACCCTTCACTGAACAGTCTCAATGGATCAGAGGGAAACTTGAGTGCCCTTTTCAGGGAACTTGTGCTGGTTTAAAGGTAAACCATGAGGAGAAGTGAATCCAACACAAAAGAGATTATAAGTCAGAGTTACAATTTAATGCAAACACCACAACAAATGCAATGATAACAAAGAGAAACCGGCCTCAACCCTCAAAACCGAGAAGTACAACCCAGCACCTTGGGGCACAAACACAATGGTGTTTGTTAGTCCCTGTGCTGAGACTCCGCTGCGGCTCCTGTGAGTCTGAAGTAAAAGGAAGTTGTTGCCTGAAAAGTCTGTAAAAAAGACTCTAAGCCAATTTTTGGTAGGTGATAAGAGGGTAGTGGCTTTAACGATGAGCACCCAGGCTCACCCAGGAATAGATTGACGTGCGTGTGGGCAAGCTCTAATTTTCATGGCTTTTATAATATGAATTATCCAATCATTACTTTACACATCTCTAGTTCAACTTCTTCCTGCCCCGGTCCCACCCCTGTTCCACCCCCTCACGATTCAAGTCTAGGGTCAGTGAGACCTCCTCTTAATCAGTCTTCTCTTCCTCAGACTTCTGGAGTTCTTCCAATGTTCTGACTTCTGGGTCACTGCCCTGTGTGTTTATGTCTCCTATTGATATTCTTCAACCTTCTGCCTTGAATAAAAGACTAAACAGCTAAGGAATTTGAGCTTACTGTTCTGGGGCAGGAGTAGCGATAGAAAGACATTAAACTCAAGCTGCTAGAAATATTAAGACACTACTGCTGCAGCTCCTGTGTTCCTAAAATCTATCAAATGTGAAAATCAAATATCAAAAACCCTTCCTGCATCAAAGGGAAAAACCTGTTGGTGTCCGGATGATGGTCACAGTCTGTTCGAGAGTAGTGGTCACAGTCCTGTTGAGGTTCTGGTCCTCCTCTGGATCCAATGAGTGGTTCTAGAAGTCCCCAAACGCCAAGATTATATACCCTCAAGTTCAGGTGGGAATGCCCAGTATCTCCCCTACAGTGGGGATTTCCACAATGGATGATCTACCTCTGTGAGTCATGCGATATTTTTGTAATTGTTGATGGCCCATTAGCAGACATGACCCCTCAGGCGGAATGTGGAAGTGCTAACGACTCCCCAGAGGGGAGTTATCACAGCTCCTATCTCACAGGTTTTTTAACACCCAGCTTGTAGCCTGCATGGTCAGGTGTTCCCTGGGCAGCTGCTGCAAGTGGTCCATAGTTAACAGTTCATGAGAAATGACATAGAGGGTGGAAAATACACAGCTTTGGTCACACCCACACAGTGATAAAATGGTCCCTGCTGCCAAACTAGGACAGAACTACTCCAACAGTTTAAGGAAGACCTCTCATCATGTCTTCCCACTTTATTTGAGTGTGTTACCCTCTGCCAGCAACTGCCTGGGCCCAGGAAGGACCACTGCTAATGATTTATGGGTAACACTCTCTATTAATATAAAATTGTGACAGATAAGTTTCAAGGATTGCCAGTGAAAGTAGCTGACTGCAAAAACATATTTCAAGCAAGATACAGACAAACTCTAATACCAATAAAAGTATTCAGCATGCATAGAGTGCAGTTCTTACCCAATAAGCACCCCTGAGGGGGAGAAGACAGGTTCATCCCTGAAACTTCAATGGAGTCTTCCCCAACATTTTCCCCACATTCAACTGAATTTCATGCTATTTCTTTATGCTTTGGTGGAGCTTGAATGATTTGAGAAATAAGTACTGTTGTTGCTGATTAGTGTAAAATTCTCTCACTGAGATTTTAAAGATACTGTCAAAAGAATCTAGGGCACATGCCCAGTGTGGAGTAGGCATACTTTGTATTAATGAACCACATTCATTTAAGGAAAATTATTATCCCTCATTTTGCCACCATTGTTGGCTCCGCAGCAAGGATATCTTTGCCTATCTCCCTCAGCTGCCAGCTCCATGATTATTCCCATACATCAGTAAGCACCTGCTAAGGGGGATGGAATGGAGGGTGGACCAGAGTGGAGACACCATTGCCAGGCTCAGTAAAAATCCTTGGAGGGAGGGGAACTAGATGGCACTTTGCAGATGATAAACCATGTAGCACCTGTCAGCTGAGGGAGATAGGAGATGTCCTTGCTGCTGAGTCAACAATGGTGGCAAAATTAGGCAAAATAATTTTCCTCAGATGTTGTGTGTTGAATGTCTCCTCCTCGTGCTTATGCCTCTCTTCTCTGATAGAAAAACCATTTAAATACCTGTCTTTCAGCCACTAAATCACAGCTAGTACGTCTTTAGTATAAAAAAGGGAATGGTGTGAGCTGTGTATGTGAAGGAGGAACATGAAATCTGGAAAATCCTTTCTTAGGAAATTTGGGAGTGAGATTACTTTTCCACCTTGTAAAATCTGTGTTTTCCACCCCTTAAAACCTTAAAAACCCTTTGCAATGTTTTGTCAGATAACTCTGGCTGTGAATAATAAAACAAATGTTAGTATTTAATACACTTTAAGAATTGGAAGATCCACATCAAACAAACCATATTACATATGCATAAGTACACTTACATACATATATACATACGTACATGCCTACAGATACATGTGTACAAATACATGTATATGTGTACATAATGAAAAAGCCTTTCCTCCACAAAGCATTAAAGAAAATCATACTGTTTAATTTATTTTCTAGTTTACTTACTATAATTTTGGGAAGGACTACTCACAGAGTAGACTTCTACATATTAGCATCTGGGAAGATTTAATGTGAAAAGTGAAGATACCTAATGCAAATGTCAAATACCTTTCCAGTATTACAAAGTTCTTCCCCTAGGAATTAGTTTGAGATACTGTCTGAATTACTACAATCACTGAAGGGAAGCATAGTTCATTAAGAATGTGTTTGCACATGGGTCAAGTAGAGATACAATTCATTGAAAACACAGTAAAAATATTCATGTTTTCTATTTAGCTTACCTTCGTACTGTTGTACATTTTTTTGCCTGTACTATGGAACCAAAGTCTGTTATTTTTTGTTACAGCACTATGTTCATTGATTCACTGTAGATTTTAGGGGCTTCAGAGGAAAACAGTCTTTTGCCCCAGTCTATGTATTGATAGTACAGCTGTTCTATAGTTTCTGCAAAAGACCTCTTAATTTAAAAAGTTAGTCACACAGAGATATTCATTTTTAGAAAAGCTGAATGACCGTAATTGTGGTCTCTAAATATTTATTTACAAGCAATACCAAGAGTCTTAAAATGCATGAAAAGAAAACCCAAACAAAACAACACCACCAAGGAGATAATTTGGTTTGAGTGCAAAAAAATACATGAAAAAACTTTAGAAACTTGGAATCCTGAGTTACATTGTTTTTTTCCTCTATGTAACTAGAACTATAACAGAAAAAAGTTGATGTCGAGTTAATTAGGTCCCTTTCAAGTTGATCCACAGTTCATCTACATTTATTCAACCTGAACTTGTTGTATTGCCATTTTTCCTATAAGCCAAGATGTTCCACTTTCCACTTTACAGTGGACCCCAACTCTACCACTGCAACTCCTGCTGATAGAGTGAAGACAGCAGGCAGAAACGGGAGGGCAAGAGCAGTGTGAACTACAGGTGCTGCTGACAATCTGCTAACTCTGAAAGCCAGAGCATAGTGTTAGGTCAAGACAGAACCTCATAATAAACCCCAAACAAATAGGTTTTTTAGTGTGCTGTGCTGAAATGAAAAATTCTGAAGTGATTTTATAGAGGGTTTCAATATAAATATCTGTTTACTAGGCACATTTCTTTTTACATATGTATCTATATACTCGATCATGTGTGTTACATGCATGTTACAAAGCTGGATATCTTGACAAGAACGTTGTCTTCAAGAGGAAATTAATCTCAAGGCAATGTTTCTGGAAGGATGTAATGTAATAAAAAATTCTATTTAATTCAGTCTGGGTTTTAAATAAAGCAGCTACTGAACGCATATATATCCTTGCTTAAGATATGAGTCCATTTCCAGAATTATCAGTATGGATATCAATACATGAATTATTTTTTATATGCCTATGAGCTGCTGATCTTTGGAATGCCTAGTGCACATGGAGAAGATACTATACTGAATCTGAATGTGATTTAGCTCTGCTGAGGATTCAACCTCAGTATTGTTGAGGATGACTGCATATTTGGAATTGGAGTGGAATCTGTAATAGAAACAGAAAAAAATAGGTTCACTGCCTGTAGACAGGTCAGTATTGCAGAATGGAACACTGAAAGATCCCTAAATATGCTTTTTTTCTCAATAAGAGGTAAATTTGATGTATTTATTTAGCTGAATATTTTGTTGTAAATCATGTGGAGACTGTTTTATTTTTGAAGACCTTAATCTCCTGTTTAATTTTTTTTCTTGTCTTCTGCCATGCAAACAATTTTTAGCCCTTCTCCTAGGACTGAATTGAGAGTTAAGACTTGTACCTTTTGTTTTCAGTGCCATATATGGCAAAAATTACTTAATGATATCCTTTTGAACGTCACAGGTAACAAAAGAGCCTATGGATTAAAACTGATCAGCTCTATGTACTTAATTGTAGTGTAGAAGTCCAGAGTCAAGCTGACTTTTACCTTGTCTATAAAGCGAGAAATAGGGAGTGCTTTGGGTTGGATGTATGAACCAGCTGACATAAAGCAGGCATGCCAGGAATTCATTTATTAGACACTGTCTTTTGCTTGATATAAACTTGTGGATTTTGTATTTGACTATGCAATTTTTCTACTTGTTCTCTTGCTTAAAATAAAGGCAAAAAACCTTGCAAGATGATTTAGTATAGATAAAGTAGAAAACAATTCCTTAATGAAACCTTTCAGGTGCACAGAGCACATAAGTGCACACCCAGTATAGGGTTCTTGCAAATTTGTAACACTACTTATTTATCATATCTAATAGGTACATCCAACCCAAAAACCTTTTACTCCTGGTACCACACTTAGAACTACCTCGTTGGAGCCCCTTGAAGGGTTTTGCGTCTTCCATCTTGTTTTGACTACAGTATGTCTTGTTGTTCCTATCCAGGTGAATGTGTCCCAAACAAGATGTCCTTGCTGAAATCTCCTTCCTTGAAAAGACCATTAAACAGAAAATCAAGAATGTAGCACAAACAGTGAGAAACTGTTAGAAAGTGTTAGCTGCTATTTCAAGTGTGAGAAACTATACAGCTATATATAAATCTATAAATATATAAAATATTAAAATCTACAAATACAGAAAAATCCCAAGGCACCAGTACCATGTATATATTTTATAAGATTTTTCTCATATAAGTTTTTAGGAAATCTGTAAATCTGCTCTTCCAGAGTTTGAATTTTATTTCATTCTTAAAATTTCTTTTTTCCCCCTTCTAATATCAAGTTAAAATCAAATGGACATTTATGATAAATTTTAACAATTATTAGTCTGTTCTTTAAAGGCTTAAAAATTATAGTTCTCTCATATATTACTTTTGATTATAGAAATATTTTAGAATCATAGAATCATAGAATCGATTGGGTTGGAAAAGACCTCCAAGATCATCGAGTCCAACCCTTGGTCCAACTCTAGTCCATTTACTAGATCATGGCACTCAGCGCCACGTCCAATCTGCGTTTAAAAATCTCCAGGGATGGTGAATCCACCCCCTCTCTGGGCAGGCCATTCCAATGCCTGATTACTCTCTCTGGAAAGAATTTTTTTCTGATATCCAACTTAAATTTCCCCTGGCAGAGCTTAAGCCTGTGCCCCCTTGTCCTATTGCTGAGTGCCTGGGAGAAGAGACCAGCCCCCACCTGGCTAGAACTTCCCTTCAAGTAGTTCTAGACAGTGATGAGGTCACCTCTGAGCCTCCTCTTCTCCAGGCTAAACAACCCCAGCTCTCTCAGCCTCTCCCCATAGGGCTTGTGCTCCAGTCCCTTCACCAGCCTTGTTGCTCTTCTCTGGACCCGCTCCAGCACCTCAATATCCTTTCTGAACTGAGGGGCCCAGAACTGAACACAGTACTCAAGGTGTGGCCTCACCAATGCAGAGTACAGGGGAAGGATCACTTCCCTGGTCCTGCTGGCCATGCTGTTTTTGATACAGGACAGGATCCCATTGGCCTTCTTGGCCACCTGGGCACACTGTTGACTCATGTTGAGCTTCCTGTCAATTAGTACCCCAAGATCCCTTTCTGCCTGGCTGCTCTCCAGCCACTCTGTGCCCAGCCTGTAGTGCTGCAGGGGGTTGTTGTGGCCAAAGTGCAGGACCCGGCACTTGGCCTGATTGAACTTCATCCCATTGGAATCAGCCCATCTCTCAAGTTTATCCAGATCCCTCTGTAGAGCCCTCCTGCCTTCCAGCAGGTCGACACTCCCTCCCAACTTGGTGTCATCAGCAAATTTGCTGATGATGGACTCAATCCCCTCTTCTAAATCATCAATAAAGATGTTAAACAGGACTGGACCCAATACAGACCCCTGGGGAAGACCACTGGTGACCGGCCGCCAGCTGGATGCAGCTCCGTTCACCAGCACTCTCTGGGCCCGACCCTCCAGCCAGCTCTTAATCCAGGAGAGGGTACACTTGTCCAGGCCATGGGCTACCAGCTTTTCCAGGAGTATATTATGGGAGACAGTGTCAAAGGCCTTGCTGAAGTCCAGATAGACCACATCCACAGCCTTCCCCTCATCCACCAGGTGGGTCACCTGATCGTAAAAAGAGATCAGGTTGGTCAGACAGGACCTGCCCCTCCTAAACCCATTCTGGCTGGGTCTAATCCCTTGTCCACCCTGAAGGTGCTGTGTGATTGCACTCAGGATGATCTGCTCCATAACCCTGCCAGGCACGGAGGTCAGGCTGACAGGCCTGTAGTTGCCAGGGTCCTGCTTGCAGCCCTTTTTGTGGATTGGAGTGACATTCGCAAACCTCCAATCACCTGGAACATAATTAATGAAATTAATGTAATATGAATGATGTTATCCAAAGGTTGTCATTTTGTGAGATGAACTGTGCCAATCTCAGTCTATATGCTCACTGTTACTCTCATGTCTGGACATCATACCAATGCACTCAAAATCACATGGCTCATTTATGCTGTTTTACAATAACAACAAGCCTGTGAAATGCTCAGAGAAAAATCCATTTTACAAGCTCCGAGGTTCAAACTCCATGAAATGGATAACTTAAAAATACCAATATTTCTAAGAAAAATGCTTTTTTTTCTTACAAAAAAGGAGTGAAAATTTCCTTACCAAGGTATTATCTATAATTTCCCTCCTTACATTTATATTTTCACTATAAGCAAATGCCATATGGGTAATTAAGTGATTTCAATGGAGACTCAGAAGCTCATTTATATATATATCTTTATCTGTAAGGAATATTAACCTCCAGAAATCTGTAATATTTTTACTTTGTCTTTTCATTCTTTTTAAACCCATCACTGCATTCATAGGTATATTTGGACCACAGGCAGTGCCAGAGCTCAGTGCCAGCATTATCTCCCTAGATATGTTTGTTCTCTTGATGTAGTAGTAAGACATAAGTCAATATCTGCTACTGAGTGGTGTGAATGAATTCAAACTTTACCAACAGTTATATTTGCCAGATCATCAAAGAAGTGGAAAGAATTAAGCAAAGATGGAAAGTGTTGATGTGTCTTCATAGGGCACAAGTGATAACTAGTCTTATTTTAAAGTCAGTTACTTGAGAAGTTTCAAGTGCCTATGCAGAGTACTTTTGCTCTGACTTAAAGTGGCCATACTTCAATTTTGTTTCTGGTCATTCCCCAAATAATGAAAACGTGTGGAACTTAAGGATCTTCACTTCCCAAAACAGGTGTTTACATTAATTTAATGGGGTTTAAAAAAGACACATTAAATGCATCTTTCTTTGAAAGTGCCCATGGATATGATACTTTAGTTAGAACAGATATTTTCCAATATAATCTGGTACTTCAGTGTCTGATGATTTAAAATAATCCTTTCGGTTGTTCATTTTACAATCTATTCTCTCTTATTTGTGACGCAAAAGTGGTTGTTGAAGTGATCTCACAAAATGATTGAAACATTTAAAAATAGAATAAAAACTTATAAATAATGAAAAACTAATAAGGAAGAATTAATATTCTGTTCAATCATTAATAATGTTATTACTATAAAGTAGACCCATTGCCAGATAATTGTCTGAATATAAAACCCTGCAGATCCATTGTATGATTAGGTGCTGATATATTTCTCAAAATATAAGAACTTCTAGATATACCCACAGTTACAATAAAGAAGTGGACTTTGCTAGAACTATAACATTCATCTAGCTCACTTACTCAAATAGCTATTATCTATTCATGTGGTCCTTGAACATTACTGATGCCTCAGAGAGTTTTTCTATTTTTTCTGATTTTCCAATTTCTATGGTTTTGAGAAGTAATTGTCATGGTCGCGGCTCGGCTTCACAAACGAAGATTTGGGAAGGGCTCTATCCACATGGGTGTGTCATTCAAGTGTGCACAGTGGATTTTTAGATGAGGCACAGCGTGTGCAGAACTGGCCCTGCCCTTGCTGCTAAGGTTCATCTGGCACGGCCAAGCGAGCTTGGATGCTGACAGTGAAGTCCTCAGGACTAGAACCGACAGCCCATGGTACAGTATTCCAAGGAGCGATCCCATCCAAGTACCAACCGGGGCTGACCTTGCTTATCTTCCGAGATCTCATGGGATCGGTTGTAAGGGTGGCATTTAGCTGCCTAGAAGTAATTGTAATTGTAGTGAAAAAGCAGATTTAGTGTGTCGATATTCCTGGCAGCTTAAGTTCAATGTTTATGTATTCTAACCCCTATCCCATAACAATGTCTAAAATTCCATGAGTTATTTAGTCTTGCTTTCAAATTAGAAAGCTAAAGAATATCAGAAGGTCTGCAGCCCTAGACATAAATATAAGCCAACAACCTTGGGGTCTAAGCACACTGGAAAAGCTCCAAGGGCCCTACATGTGCTAAGGAAGACGAAGATGAGGAACAGAGGGTCCCAAATCTGACCCAGACTCAATTTTTGATGGAGTGTGCCAGAGGCAGGATGGGGCTGGACCAAGAGATATGTAAAATGAGGATTGGTGTACAGTATTATAAAAACCTTGGAAATCAGAGTTTGAGCACTCACATCGATATGTATTCCTGTAGGCCCTAGGCCTGACATTAAAGGACTTTCACTTTTTATCTTACCCCACACTAACTTGGCTTGGAGTCCTGATTTCTGGGGTCTCTCAAGGCATCATTACCTTAGCTGAAGAAACAGTACAGCTGTAATATAGAGCTAAAATCAAGCTGAAGTGTTTTATAGTAAGTGGGAAAAATTATAAGAACAAAATGAACAGAAGATTATACACCCAAACTGTGAACAACAGAGAGTAAGAAAAATACAACCTGCTGAACCTCTTGGCTTAGCAGGGTTTTTTTGTTTAGTTACATAAGAGTTTCTTCTATTTTAAAATAAGGAAGGAAAAATATTTAGCATTTTAACAGTATAACATATGCTTTGCTTTCTTCTTTTCTTTTATTTTTTTTTCTCTCCTTGGCTGATAACCTGAATTTGCTTATGTATTGAGTTACATTAAATGCAGACAGATTATGTGTTAGTCTCAAAAAGGGGAGGCTGCTTTAGTCCACAGACCTCATGATAAACCTAAACACTTGCCTTAGTTTCACAGCTGTGCACCACTTCTTTGAATGATGATTGCTGACCTATGCCACTCATGAAGGGCATCAGCTTATGCCAGCCACAAAGAAACAAACTCTACTTTTGCCTCACCTGGGGATGAATTTGAAGGAGTGATGTTGTCACTCTCTTATGTGAATTCCATGGGAACATAAAAGAAACTGCTCTGCGGCAAGTCAAACCACACAGGCCTCCCTGGCTCTAAGGGCTTCTTTGCTAAAACAGATAGAGGGGAAAGGTGTTTTGTGCCCTTGTTTTCAGAACAGATTGCTCCTTTTCAGATCAAGGCCTCCCTCAGTCTTCCGAGTAGCTGCACAGTGGGGGACTCAGGCAATGGTTAATCCTCCTAATAGATAGTGAACATGAGCAGTGAGACCATAGGGGCTTTGGGGTGGGATCCCATGGTCTGGAAAAAGATTGACTTATCTTGCTGTCATGATACCCAGTTCTGGGTGGGAAAACTGGAGTCAGGAAATCCAAGATGTGCTAAAAGACTCAGTTTCTGGTTTCCAGTAGATTTAAATAATCCTATACAACCTAAAGGCTTTCAGTACTCTTATCCCAGAGCTGAAAAAGGAAATCAAGAAGTTGTGGCATTCAGTTTCATGTCGGTACAGAAGCAGAGACACAATAAATCTTGTGGTCACTGACTTGATCTTGAAATAATTCTTGTTATTCTAAGACTCACTAAGAAGTCTGAATGGCAACAATCAGCTTAGCTTTTAATGGAAATGTTCATGTCTCTAAAACCAAGTAATTATGTATCATTTCAACATTACTGGCAGGTCAGAAGGCTCAATATCTGGTTTGCCTTCATCTGCTTTAGCTTCATAATTGTCCAAGTCCATTTCAGCTCTTTTTACTGTTTCTTGTCTTCAGAAAATCCCTTGCTCACTTATTGCTCCTGAGCAGATGTCACCAGCCTCACTGTTTCTTTTTTCCTTCATCTGTTATCTGTCTTCATGAACTATGATGGTAGGCTGAAGTAGTGTCGCTGGAAGTCTGACTGGAGTAAGGTGAAATGCCACTGACTCCTTCACTTCATCATTTTCCCATGCCTGTTTTCTTTTTGCTTCAAGAGCTTGCAGAGCTTCATATCTGAGCTCTCCTCCACTATTTACACTTAGATATTGGAAGACAAATCACAGTCAAGGCAGTAAAATTGCTTTAAAAGTGTTTTTAAAAAACTTTACCAGTCAATCACACTTCTTTCAGTGCTGTAGCTCACCAAACAACAGCTTCTTGGATACATGTGCATCATTACTCTGAAGTCTAGTTCTAAACTCGGGCACTTAAATGCCACCCTGAAGCCTGATCCCATCAGATCTTGGAAGCTAGGAAGGGTCAGGTCCGGTTAGCACTTGGATAGGAGACCTCTTGGGAATACCGGAAGCTGTAGGTCCTAGTCCTGAGGACTTCACTGTCACTATCCAAGCTCGCTCGGCTGTGGCAGATGAATCTTAGGAGCAAAGGGTGGGGCCAGTGTCACGCACGCTGTGCCTCACCTAAAAAATCCACTGTGCAGTCTCAAAGGACACACCCAAATCTTTGTTCACAAAGCATAGACAGATGATGATGAGTTCTAAACCCACAGCATCTATACCTCCCTTGTTAAATGTTAATGGATACGAGGCATTATGCTATAATGCTTTATCAGGAATTACTTTCTGTGACCACCCTACACAGTACAGAAAATTAAGGCTCTTCAGCTGAAGCCTTGCCAAGTTATTGATTTGAACAGATTTTATCTATGTCAAGACTGAAACTTTCTTTAGACCACCAAAATGCATGTTATTAAGAGTGAATGTCTGATTCCACCATAATACTTACTACTAAACTGTTTTGTGAAGATTTCTCTGTGGTTTTCTTTAAAGTTGTGTGGGAAGGCAGATAAAACAACTGTTTTTAATAAGCAAACATATGTAACTATTGTTTATAATTATAATTTCTTTAACTGAATAGATGCTATTTAACTGTTTACATTTAAACATTTTTTTCATGTATGTTAAGCATTGTATTATAACCTTTGGTTAAGTTTTGTTTAATTTACATAACTTTTGGTCTAAACTAGATTAAGATAAAAATATTACAAGAATTAATCTTTCTGTTACCTGAACAGAATTTTTTTTGAATCTAAGAATTTCCATTAGAAAACTAAAAATGAAGTTGGAAAGCTACATTTGCATGTTAAAGATATTTCAATTACAAAATAGCAATTACTTGCTACATCTTTCTTTAAACTCACATCCTTCTTGATATCAGAGACAGTATATTTGGCTGTTGTTCTACTTTTTGCAGTGAAGAAAATTGAATCATTTTGGTCTGGTCTGGTCATTTGTATGTGCTATGAATGCTTGAAAAGAATGGTCAGAAGAAGTGATGCACTCATCAGCTGTGGAGCACTTTTGGAAAACTCAGCCAGGACCTTGTCTTCTTTGTTTCCTGGACAAGAATGTCATCCCCATAGCTATAGAAACTGAAGCTAAATGTCAAATTGCTTCAAGGAAGTGTTGCTCTGTTGAGTGTACAGCCGGCACAGAAAATTTTCACTGTCAAAGGCATTTTTTAAATGATGAGGTTAAGGCATTAATTCTTTGCAATGCTTTTCTGCTTTCCCCTTCTACAGCTGCTGCCCTCAGAGCCAGCAGTCATGCCTTTGAGTCACCTTTCTATGTGACATTGATGAGCTTCCCAAATTTACAGATAGCCAATACCAGTTTGAATACAAACATTTAAATTTAAAGACAACAGAGGTAAGTATAGCATTTTTGATAGTCAGTTTTGAAAGTCAATAGTATGATAGTTTTGACTGCCTACTCCATAATCAAAATTATTACCAAGAAATCTCTTATATCCAGGGTCAAAAAAAAGGAATTTACCAATTATAAATAAACAAAAAACGTTATTCAGATTTTACATCAGCTTGAAACAATAGATAACAAAAATAACCTTTTGGAGATGAACTTCTATTTCATGCACTTAAAAGAAGTTCCAGCTGTATGGTAGTACTGAGATTCTGCCTCTTCAACTGGTCCTTAGTAGTATTCAATAGTGATACTCAAAACTGGTTGCATTGCTGATCAAAGCAGAAGGATAATGATGAATATAATACACTGCTGTCCTAGTTCAGCAGGAGGGACCAGCTAACACTGTGTGGGGGTGAT
>JAJPCS010000369.1:776106-843768 GCA_021164005.1 Willisornis vidua nigrigula
TCGTGGTGAGTCCATTTTCCCTGCTGGTTCACCTTTAAACCAGCACAACTGCATATCTAAGACAGCCTAGAAAGGGCTTTAATCTCCTAGGTGAAAACTTAGAGAAAACCTTAAGATCTACATTTCTACTGCATTCATCATCTGCATTCATCATTTTGTGCTATAGACAACAAAAAATTTTGATTGTAGCTGAAAACAAATACATTACCAAGACTTACTTTTCAAATGTGAATCATAGAAATGATTGATATTAAAGCAGCTTAATGGTCAATTATTTGGGTTACATATTGCTCATGCTGAAACAAACATGCAGTTTTACAAAACTAAAATAAATACAGATAGAGAATTTGTCTGTGTACAAGAAAATAGGTAGGTTAGGAGACTTGGTGAGGTAGCAACAACAACAACAAAATAACAATTAGCTTGCTATATGACTCTTTGAAAAATTTTCAAAGAGAGTTTTATTATAAATATGTCAGATATATCCTTTAAACATAATGGACAAGAGATAACACTATACTGAATACTGGTCACTGCCAACACTACTAATAAAGATGAAAGAAGGGTTTGATTAACATATCTGACTGTTAGGTATTTCACCTGCTAATTGTTGTAGTAACATTTTGTCTTCAACAAGAACTACAGCTTTAAGTTGTAGGACACTTCACTTTCATAGAATCATAGAATTAACCAGGTTGGAAAAGACCTCTGAGATCAAGTCCAACTTTTGATCCAATCATCGTGCTTACTAGATTATGTCGCTAAGTGCCACATCCAGTCTTGCCTTAAAAACCTCCAGGGACAAAGAATCAACCACCTCCCTGGGCAGCCTATTCTAATTTCTGATTAATCTCTCTGTAAAAAATGTCTTCATAATATCTAACCTAAACCTACCCTGGAACAGTTTAAGACTATGCCCTCTTGCTCTACTGCTGGTTGCCTGGGACAAGAGACCAATTCCTGTCTGGCTACAACCTCCTTTCAGGTAGTTATACAGGGCAATAAGGTCTCCCTTGAGCCTCCTCTTCTCCAGACTGAACACCTCCTGCTCCCTCATCCTCTTCTCATAGGCCTTGTGCTCCAGTCCCTTCCCCAACTCTCTTGGCCTTCTCTGGACATGCTCCAGCATGCCCTTTCTGAATTGAGGGGCCCAGAAATAGACACAGTACTCAAGGTGTGGCCTCACCAGTGCTGAGTACAAGGAAAGGATCACTCCTCTGGTCCTGTTGGCCACACTATTCCTGATACAGGCCAGGATGCCATTGGCCTTCGTGGCCACCTGGGCACACTGCTGGCTGATGTTCAGCTTCCTATCAATCAGAATCCCCTGGTACTTTTCTGCCTGGCTGCTCTGCAGGTACTCTGTCCCCAGCCTATAGTGCTGTATGGGGTTGTTGTGGCCAAAGTGCAGGACCCAGCATTTAGTCTTGTTTCGCCTCATCCTGTTGGAATCAACCCATCTCCTAAGCCTATCCAGGTCTCTCTGCAGAGCCCTCCTGCCTTCCAGCAGACCAACACTCCCTCCCATCTTGGAATCATCTGCAAATTTGATAATGATAGACTCATCACCCTCATCTAATCATCAATAAAGATGTTAAACAAAACTGGACCCAACACTGACCTCTGGGGGACACCACTAGTGACCAGCCACCAGCTGGATGCAGTCCTGTTCACCAGCACTCTCTGGGTCCAGTCATCCAGCCAGCTCTTAACCCAGCAGAGAGTGTCCCTGTCCAAGCCATGGACTACCAGCTTTTCCAAGAGCATGCTATGAGACACAGTGTCAAAGGCTTTGCTGAAGTCCAGATTGACACATCTACAGCCTTTCCTTCATCCAGTAGGGTGGTTACCTGATCATAAAAGGAGATCAGGTTGGTCAGATAGGACCTGCCCCTCCTAAACCTGTGCGGTCTGGGTCTGATCCCTTGTCCGTCCTGTAGGTGACTTGTTATTGCACTCAGGATGATCTGCTCCACAACCTTGCCAGGCACTGAGGTCAGGCTGACAGGCCTGTACTTTCCCAGGTCATCCTTCCTGCCATTTTTGTGCATTGGTGTGACATTTGCCAACTTCCAAACATCTGGGACCTCCCCAGTGAACCAGAAATGTTTGCAAATGATGGGTAGTGGCTTGATGAGCTCTTCTGTCAGCTCCTTCCCTAGGATGGATCCCATCTGGCCCCACAGACTTGTGAGGATCCAAGTGGCTCAGCAGGTCACTGTTTCCTCTTGGATTAAAAGGGGCTATTCAGCTCCCTGTCCCTGTGTACCAGTTTTGGAGGCCAGTTGTGAGAACAACCTGTCTTACCGTTGAAAATTGAGGCAAAGAAGGTGTTAAGTATCTCATCTTTTTCCTCATCTTTAGTAACTATGTTCTCTCCAGGTCCAACGAAGACATGGGTTTTCTTGCCCCCGCTTTTGCTACTGATGTATTTGTAGAAAGACTTTTTGTTATCCATAACAGAAGTGGCAAGAGTAACTTCAAATTGTGCCTTTGTCTTCTAATTTTATTTCTACTTGATCTAATTGCATTCCTAAACTCTTCATGAGTAGTCTGCCCTTTTTTCCATAGTTAGTAAGCTATCTTTTTTTCCTAATTTCCTTCAAAATATCCCTGTTCAGCCAGGCTAGTCTTCTACCCTGCTGGCTCAGCTTTCAGCACACTGGTACAGCCTGTTCCTGCGTGGTCAAGACTTCCTTCTTAAAGTATGTCCATCCCTGCTGGACCCCTGTGTTTTCACGTGCTGTTTCACAAGGTACACTCTGAACCAGTCTTCTGAATAGGCTGAAATCTGCTGAAGTCCAGCACAGGGGTTTTATTGATGGCCCTCCTTGCATTCCTGAGTATTGAAAACTCTAATATTTCATGGTCACTGAGCCCCAGATGGCCTCTGACCACCCACATCTCCCACAAGCCCCTCTCTGTTTGTGAACAGCAGGTCTAGATGGTCCCCACTGCTGGTGGGTTCATTTATCAGTTGAAACATGAAATTATCCTCCATACACTCTAGGAATCTCCTAGACTGCCTCTTCTCTGTGTGTTAAGTTCCCAGTAGACATCTGGCCTGTTAAAGTCATCCACAAGAACAAGGCCTGGTGATTTTGTAGAATAATTTGTCACATTCATCATCCTGGTTGGGTAGTCCATAACAGATTCCCATCAGGATGTCAACCTTGCTGGCCTTCCCTCTGATTTTTTTCCACATTCTCTCAAATTTATAGTTACTGACCTCAAACTTTACAGAGTCAAGAGACTCTCTGAAATACAGGGACACTTCTCCACATCTCCTACCTTGCCTATGCCTTCTAAAGAGCGTGTTGCTATCCATGGCAGCCCTGCAGTCATGTGAGTCATCCCACATGTTTCCCTGATGGTGACTATGTCATAGTTTTCCTGGTGCACAATGGCTTTCAGCTCCTCTTGCTTGTTGCCTGTACTGCGTGCATTAGTATACATGTATTTCAGCTGGGCTGGTGGTCTCACCCCTAACTCCACGCTTAGTCTTATCAGTGGAGAGCTTGGTTTCAACCCCTTCCCCCTTCAAACCTAGTTTAAAGCCCTCCTGATCAGCCCTGCCAACTTAGGGGCTAGAGTTCTTTTGCCCTTGCTGGATAGATGAAGCCCATCTGACTCTAACAGGCTTGGTACCATAGAATTTGCCCCATGATCAGAAAAACCAAAATTCCACTGGTGGCACCAGTCCTTCAGCCACCTATTGATAAGATGGGTTTTCCTACTTTACTCATCCATCCTGGCTATCACAGGAACTGAGGCGAACACCACCTGTGCTCCTGTCCCATTAACTGATCGACCCAGACTCTTTCCCAAGTATTTATAGTTCTTATGCATATGGTGTCATTTCAGAAACAGAGAATAGAACTATATTTGGAGAACCCCCTGAAATATGTGTAGTTCAGAATTCAAGGTAAATTTGAACTGGTTGAACAGTTTGAACACTTTGAAATTTGGTGGGTATGTTTGAGTGCTGCTTTATGAAACAGACAGTGACATTCCCACAGAATTTAGTTTAGTGATATTTATCTTGCTTTTTGTTCCAACAGAAATAAAGATATCCAGATACAATTCAGAATAACTGAACTGGACAATATGTAGAAATATCAGTGCTAGCTCAGCTGACTAGAAGTGAAATGGTCATATTGGTGTAGAAATCCACCTAGGACTAACTAGTTATGAGAGCCAGGGATGAGCTATGCCACACAGACATCCCCATAGTGAGACTATTTTTGAGCCAAATACAATTAGCAACTCACTGAGAGACAGTCAATTCCACAGAGACTGTTTTGTCTTTATTTCTTTGAATTCTATTTTTTTGCATATTTGCTCTGGCATGCAGTCCCTCCTTCCTCCTCCCTCTATCTTTCCACTAGGTCCATGAGCTCTGAAGCTCCAACAACATAGATAGAGTTTATCTCTTTGTCTTTCCTGAAACCCAAGCATTGTTCTTCAGCACGCAAATCAGTCACCATTCGCAGAAGAGCAACTGACAGAAATTCACATCACAGTAGATTTGTAAAGTCAAAAGACTCTTTCATGTAGCAGCTGTGTAGACAGAAATCCACAGCATTGTGTCTCCATTTTCTAATCCTCACTTCAGCACAGTTTTCATGTTTCAATGTGTAGAGTTAGTACACACAAGTCTTTGTGAGCATATTATGGTTGTTAAACCATACGAAACAGGTATGAAGATGGAAAACACTGTGGACTCATGCCTCTTGCAGCATGACTATTTCTAACAAAAATTACAGTTTGAAAGGGTGGTTGGTTATTCTGAAATGAACTTTGATGTGGAAGAGGCTTTCCTTAGGGACACTGTGGCTATTGTATTGCCTTACACAGTTTTCTTTCATCAGTCTGTTTGTCACAAGCAGACCCCTTTACCATCTGCTGATCATACATCACTATTTTAATAAAATATGCAGGCAGACACATTGGGTTAAAAAAATAATAAAAAAAAAAGAAAATGCTTATTTATCATTTGATCTTAATAGTGACATGATCTGAAATTCACCTAACCAAATAAAGTATTTGTTCTGAGTTGTCACTTTGCTTTCAGGAATCTACCTTCAATGAGCCTTCTACTAGAATCTCAGCAAAAAGTAAAGTCCACTTAAAATCTCCCTTGACTTCTTTGCACACAGAAATCCCATGACTATTTCTCATTCCAGGTCAGTATTCATCTACTTTTCCAATATTTTAAGATACGTTTCTGGTTGTTTTTCTTACATTATTTATTTTTCACCACATAAACAGCCAATTACCTGATTTTTTGCCTATTGTGTGCTTGCATTCAGTGATCCACTTTTATCTGAAAAAGGTGAAAGCTCAGCTAGAACTCAATCTGTGCACTTCTGTGAAAGGTAATAAAAAGAGTTTATATAAAGAAGAAGAGCCAAGGAAAATCTCCATCCTTTATTGGACACAGTGGGGAACAATGTCACCAAGGACGAGGAAAAGGCTGAAGCATTTAATACCTTCTTTGCCTCAGTCTTTGACAGAAAACCTGGTTATCCTCAGGGCAGCCAGACCTCTGAGCTGGTGGACAGACATGGGAGCAGAGTAGTCTTCCAGCAATCCAGTGTTCAGTGACCTGTTGTGCCCCTTAGACACTGACAAATCTCTGGGACTGGATAGGATTCACCTGAAAGTAATGAGAGAGTTGGCAGAAGAGCTCATCAAGTCATTCTTCATCATTTATCATCAGTTCTGCATAACTGGAGAGGTCTCAGATGACTAGAGTATAGACAATGTGACACCCATCTACAATAATGGTCAGAAGGAGGATCTGTGGAACTACAGGCCTATCAGCCTGGTGCCCTCCAGCATTATAGAACAGATCATCTTGAGTGCAATGACACAGCACATGCAGGGCAACCAGGGAATCAGGCCCAGTCAGCATGGTTTTTTGAAAGACAGGTCCTTGTTGACCAACCTGATGTCTTTTATGAGCAGGTGACCTGTCTGATGGATGAGGGAATGACTATAGATGTTGCCTTTGATATTCCCCCATACCGTTCTCCTGGTGAAGCTGGTAACCAATGTCTTGAATAGGTGTACTCTTCACTTTGTTAAAAACTGAGTGGATGGCCAGAAAGTGATGGTGAATGGTACTGCATCCAGTCGGTGGCTGGTCACTAGTGGTGTTCCCCAGTGCTGAGAACTCAGGCCAGTCCTGTTTAATATCTTTATCAATTATCTGGATGAGGGTATTCTGTGTACCCTCAGTAAATTAGTGGGTGACACCGAGTTGGGCAGGAGTGTTGATCTGCTGAAGGGGAGGGTAGGAAGGCCCTGCAGAAGGAGCTTAACAGGCTGGATTCATGGGCCCAGACCAATGATATGAGGTTCAATGAGGAAAATTGCTGTGTCCTGCACATAGGTCACAACAACCTCATGTAGCGCTAAAGGCTCGTCGAAGAGTGCACGGAAACATGCCTGGTGGAAAAAGACCTGAAAGTGCTGGTTGACAGCAGCTGAACATGAGGCAGCTGTGTGGTCAGGTGGCTGAGAGGGCCAATAACACCTTGGCTTGGGTGATACAGTGTGGACAGCAGGACCAGCGAAGTGATTGTACCTTTGTATTTGGCACTGTTGAGGCCACATCTCAAATCTTGTGTCCAGTTCTGGGCCTCTCATGACAAGACCTTGAGGTGCTGCAGCAAGTCCAGCGAATGGCAACAGAGCTGGTGAAGGATCTAGAGTGTAAGTCTATAAGGAACAGCTGAGGGAGCTGGGGTTGTTCAGCCTGGAGAAAATGAGGCTCTCTACAACTACCAGAAAGGAGGATGTAGGTGGGGGTTGGTCTCTTCTCCCAGGCAGCTAATGGCCATAGGCCATATGAGAGGACAAAACCTCTAGTTGTGCGAGTGGAAATTCAGGTGATACATCAGGAGGAGTTCCTTCACAGAAATCACTGCACATGGCACTTAGGGCTTAGGTCTACTTGTCAAAGTGGTGATCAGTCAAAGGTTGGACTCAATGGTCTCAGAGGTATTTCCAACTCAAGTGATTCTGTGATTCTTTCAAGGAGGAATGATATGGAAGTGAAAAGAACAAAAGTTCTTGTATGAGAATGAGTAAAAGGACAGAGAAATCCTAGTTAGTTGGAAATAAATTTTGATAAATAGCTGGGAAATAGACTGTGAAGTGCATACCAATATCTTATGATGAATGAGATAGAGAAAAGACAATGAATAATACTTGTAAAAAGAAAGACAACCTGAAAAACTGATGAACTTGAAAAAAAAATCTATTGCAAGGCTTTTTTGTGCTGGTGCTTACTGGTAGAAAATCAATATTTCTGTAACACAACTTCATATTCTCTGATTCTGACAAGTGCAATTTTTGTTTTCCTTTCCTGGACCACAGATATAAATTGACTGTTATCATTTATTCTGTCATTCATATGCAATCATCAACTAATCTGTTTCAGAATCTAAAAGTATACACTTAACATCCCAAAAATTTTGCACATGGAGGGATCTGACTGTGGTTGTCAAAATGAAAAACAAGAAATGTGAGAGAAAAACATATAGCATGAACGTGCATACTCTATTCCTTACCAGGATTCTTAACGAACAGATAGAATTGTCTTTGACAAGAGATCCTTTGGTTCATACAGTGCTAGTGAGCATTTCTGATAAAATATTCTCATTCATGCAATGGGAATAAATTACAAGTGTTATGATTAGTGAAAAAAAATAGTGAACAGTTTTGAGCTGGGACTGTTCTTATACTTTTTGAGATATATAGGATAAGTAATTATCAATACACTGTTATTTTATAGCTGTCTTGGAATATACTTGCAAGCAAATCATGGTTCAAAACGTATAGAAACACTGAAAGCCAGGAAAACAAATTCAAAAAGGAAATTGACTTGTTAGCACAAGGTAGTGATAGAACTGTAGAAGGATCTACACTTCATTTCTTGTCCAGTGTTCATATCACCTGAATTCATTGATTCCATAGGCTAAGTGCGGAAATAACCACAAGATTCTCTGAACACTTCAGAATCCTTCATTTGCTTAGAAAGTTGCTTTTTGTTCTTGCAACCAATCTGGCATTTCAGCTTCCTTTCAATGAAAAATCCAGCTCTGTTTTTTGAACATAGAATTGCTCCACAGATAAGATGAATTGTTTCTAGGCCATACAGCTATCCTTTAAATGTCAGAGAAACTTTTAGTTTTCTGAAGTGTAGCAACTATTGTGCAACTGAATTAGTCCAGCTTTATCTTTTACTTACTGCCATGATATTTTTAAGAAGTCATAGAGTCTACATGCATTTTACAGTTTTATATGCTTTCCTGTATCTGTGTTTCAATAAAGCTACAGCTACAAAATGTTTAAACTCAGCAACTGAGGTTGCAGATGTCTCATCCCATGGATATTTATTCTACAGTGTAAGTGATGGAAGATTTATAGACATTAGGTGAGAATACAAGTAAACTTAGGTGCAAAGCAATGAACCAAGGGAAAAAAATAGAAGAAAAAAATTGAGTAAGCCATTAACTATGCAATAGTATTCATATTAGTACATTATAATTGTGAGAAATGTTCTAGGAATTCAATTAGCATTTAATACAAAAACCTGTAACAATTTAATTAGATATCACTTAGCCTACAGACATCCACTATTAAAAGTTCTGACTTTAATAATTCTATCTTGCTATATTCATTAGATCCACACATAAACTTGTGCACCACCGAGATGTTATTACACATATTATGACAGTCTAAACTAAGGAAAACAAAAAGGGTAACTATCATCAGTAACTCCCTTATGAGAGGAGCAGTGGTCCTGATATGCCAACAAAACTCAACTGGTTTGCAGCCTTCCTGGGGCTTGGATAGGAGACATTACCAAGAAACTCTGGCCTGAAACACCATTCTGATTATTATTCAATATTGGTTTTACAGGTTTGGTGAAGTCCAAACAAGAAGTATAAGGACAATCAAGAAGGACCTCAGGGGCTATGAGAAGACAGGTTGGGGGATCTAGAGCACAAGTAGTGATATCCTCAGTCCTGCCAGTTGTAGAGAACAATAGAGGTACAAACAAGAAAATCATATAGATGAATATGTCTCTCTGAGCCTGGTGACTCCAGCAGAATTTTGATTTTTTTCATCATGAGTTTGCACATCATGGATCCTGCTGGAAACATGTGGGGTACACGCGTCTCAGATGGAAAAAAGGATCATTGCACAGGAGTTAGAAGCCTTCATTAAAAGAACCTTAGACTCATTTTAAAGGGAGACAGGAATAAATTCAGGATCACAGAACCTGTTTGAGAGACAGGGTCCTAGGGAGATCTTTCAGTCTGCTGTCTTAGTAGAGACAGGTGACGAAGATCCATGCAGTGCCAAAGATACAAGGTTGCAAGATTTTTTGGTGTGTTAGAAACATGGAAACTCCTGATAATGGTAAGGCAGGAATTAGAGCTTCTTCCCCTGAAAGGGGACCAGGATTGATAACCAAACTGCAGTGTATCTACACAAATTCATGCAGCATGAAGAAGAAACTGGTGAATCTAGACACCATGATGCATCAGGAAAACTATGACATAGCTTCCATAACAGAGATTTGGTGGGATGAGTGACACAACTAGTGTTGCACTGGATGATTGTAAACTCTTCAGGGATAGGTAAGGGATAGACAAGGAAGGAGAGGGCAAGGGGGATGGTCCTGAATGTTGGGCACTGTTTTGACTGTCTGGAGCTTAATGTTGCTACTAGAGGGTTGAGTGTTTATGGATAAGAATCAGATGAAAGGCCAACAGGGCAGATATCATAGTAGGACTCTGTTATAGACCACCCAACCAGGATGCAGAGGCAGAAGAAATATACTATAAGCAGCTGCGTGAAGTCTTGTGATTGCTAGTCCTTTTTTTTTTTCACAGGGGACTTCAACTTCCCAAAAGTCTGCTGAAAATACAACACCTAAGAGAGGAATTAGTCTTCCTGGTCAGTGTGGAGCATAAGTTTCTGGCATAGCTGGTGAGTCAGTCAAATAGGGAAGCTGCCCTACTGGAGCCAGAGGTTCCCACATTGAATGATTTCTTGAGCTGTACATTTTGGCAAATCTTCTCCCTGTTCACATTAAATGGGGCAGGGTGCTTGCCTAGGCGCCACCCTGGCTCCTCCTATCGCTTCTCCCATCCCCTCATCATCTGCCCCTAGGTCAATAAGGTCCATAGTTCCTGCATCACTGCGTGTCACTTCCCCAAAGCGGACGGTCCTCCTCCGGCTATGTCAGCACCTCCCTCACGCTCTCTGATTCCCAAAGGCAGAGCCCTGCCTGGTGTTATGTTGGCTCCAGCCACCTGAGTGGAAGCCCTGCCTAGCCCAGCAGCCAAAGAGGAAGTCCTACCTGGCTGTCCTGCTCTGGCAGGGCCTGTAGCTCCTAATGCCATGACAACTGAGACTGTCTGCCCAGGAATTCTGGCTTCCCCCACTCCTGCTGCAGCCTGAGCTCTGGGTCTGCCTGCCTACCAGGTGAAGCCTGCTAAGCTTGGCCCCCCTGCACTGACTCTGCACCCTGTGGCAGCCTGAGCAGCAGCAGCATTAGCCACTCTGTGTCCAGCAGTGGCACCCGTTATGGGACTCGTGCTTGCTCCTCTTACCACCCCGGCAGCACCTGCCCCTCTCCCAGTGCTGGCTCCTGCTCTGGCACTGACACCAGCACTAGCATGGCTTGCCCTCTTAAACCAGGGGCCATCAGAAGGTTTTAGTCCTCATCCTCTGGACTTCTAATATAGATCTGACTGAAGGGATCCTGTTGATGAATTCTACCACTCCATTTTCTCTTTCCAGTACAGAATGCTCTTCCTCCCTGGCTGGGGTCTTATCCTTCCCATATCCCACCATCCATTCTGCACAAGATAAAAAACGTAAAACCAGCTTGGCATACACCACTTCATTCCACCTTTTCTGTCTGTGCAAGATCTAAATAAACTGCAACACATTATCTGTTTCAAATGAGCCAAACCTTGGGCATGCTCTCACTCACAGTAAGCCATGTAGTGCTCACCAGGTCATAGAGAGTCTACACAATTCCTCTCTTTTTATGGATTTTTCAGAACCCGTCAGATGAGTCCAGTGATGAAAAACCAAAGCCAAAGGAGAATCTTCAGGAATTTCATCCTCTATATTTTGTACACAGCCCATGACAACAGTAACAGGCAAAAAAAACCTTAGTGCTAGGATTCAAACTCATGGCCTCAGGACTACCAAGCGAGCTTCTTCTACAAGCACCACCACCACTTCAGACAAAGACAGAGCACTTTAACCCTGGAGAGGCGTCCTCCTCCTGGCTGACCTCCAGGAAGCACAAAACCTCTGAGCTGCTCTCTGCCTTGACCTTCCTAAAGTGCCAAGGGACCAATCCATCCCTCACAGGCTGAGAAAACTGTCTGGGGCCCAAAGTCAGCTCTACCTTCCCAGCTCTCTGCAGTCCTCTTATCCAGGGGACCACACCCCCCTACCCCCCCAACCCCCTTTTTCTGCAGCTACTGTGGAACCCAAAGCAAACTGCCCCCTTATCTCACTTCCATGTGGTTCAGACTGAGATGGGATGAAAATTCAGGTCCTGGTTTTCCACCTTTCTGCGCCAGCTGTTTCCTGAAAAGTCTGGGGAGAAAAAGACTCCAAGTCAATTTAGTGGGAGGTAAGATAAGAGTGCAGGAATACATATCAATGCGTGCATCACAAACACTGGTTTCTCGGATTTTATAATAATGTCTGTCTACTCATCTCTCAGTCCTGCCCTGTAACACCCCCAGCACACCCTGTCCAGAATTAAGTCTACGAGCATTTTGGGACCCTCTGTTCATCACCTTTGTCTTCCTCATCACAAATGGGGCACTTGGAGGCCTTCCAGTGTTCTTAGGCTTTGGGGTTGTTGGCCTATGTTTATGACTCACGCTGCAGGCCTTCTGATATTCTCAGCTTTCTATCTTGAAAAGAAGTCTAAACAGCTACAAGAATTTTAGAGGTTGATATGGGACACGGGTTGGTATGCATAAACATTGAACTTAAGCTACTAAAAATCCTGGTAAACTAAAATTTACATTTCACTACAAACACTACTTCTAAAATCTATCAAAATTAAAATCAAAACTCTCTGAGGCATCAAAATGAAAGCCTTTTCCATCACTTGTCCAAATGAATTGACATTGGCAGACCAGAAAAAAACACTTGTGAATGTCTTCATATATTCACAGTTCCATTCCTCTGTCATTCTCAGAAGTGTACTCAATGGGTCTGGTGACACTAGAAAACAGTAGAAATAAATACCATTCTTATTTTATGTGCAATCATAATGTGTTCTTAGTCCTTCCAAATTCTATATACACTTCCATTATATCACTCATTTTTCTGTTGTACCTCTCAAATTGGCTTTAGCAACCTTTAAATTTAAAACTTAGCATTCTACCACTTTCAGGTCACAATTTTGTAAGATATTTAGTGTATTACAAATGGTTCTTTTCTTTTTTGCACAACAAAACTCTTTAATCACCCCATACAGGAGACATATCAGAGCTGGAAAACTGCTGCCATCACAGACGTTAAGATATAGCTTTCATATTTCCATTTTTCTCTGCTTGTTTGTTAAGACACCATATTTCAAAAAAGAAAAAGCTTTTTTCCTTCCACTCTTTGATTACTCCCTGGATGAATGTACTTGTAAACATGCCTTTTGCTGTATTTTTCTGCATTTGATCACCACCTTCTGAAATGAACAAGTAAAAAGCATAGAAATATGTTAGAAGTTTCAGGTTTCCTTTTAACCGTTCAGATACTTCTCTTATCACTGTTGAAAATCTCAGTTTAGAATACGAGATTTCATTGGACAAAACTTGCAGATTGTTTGTGGCCTAATTAAAAAAAAAAAAAAAAATGAAAAATAACAGAAGAAAAGTCTTAGGAAATTTCCGTTACCAGATTACATTTTCTAAACGTGCTCTTTTCTGAAAAGGGGAACAATGCAGGAAAACAGAAGGGTTGCAAGGCTTGTTAGTGTAGCTCATACCAGAATTTAAATGATGTGAGCATTTCAAATGAGTCAGAAAATTTAAATACTAAAAATGATGGGTAATAAAGTTGAGGAAATTAAGGTAACGATCATCTTCATCATAACATAATTCTTATATAGCTGATGCCTTAGGGATTTTAATATATTTTTATTTTTTAATTTTTATAAATTTTACAAGCATTTCTAGTGAATGTAGATTTCAGTGTACCAGTATTTCTAGCAGCTTAAGTTCAATATTTAGACGTACCAAACCCATACCCATATCAATCCCTCAAAATTCTGTTAGCTGTTTAGTCTTCTTTTCAAGGGCTGAAGAACATCTTAAGGCCTGCACCAGGAGACATAAACATAGGCAGAGTGACTTCAAAGTCCAGAACACTGGAAGGCCTCCAAGGTCCCTGTGTGCTACAAGGAAGATGAAGATGGTGAAGGAGCAGTTCCAACTCCCCACAGACTCAATTCCTAATGGGGTGTGCCAGGGGGTGGGATGGGGCAGAACCGGGGAGTAGCAGAATGGAGATTGGATGGACATTATTATAAAAACCATAAAACCAATGTTTGGGACACATGCTTGGATATGTATTCCTGTGGGCCTCAGGCCTGGAATTAAAAGACCTACCCTTTTTATCTTATCTTACACTAAGTTGGCTGGAGTCTTGTTTTCTGCAGTTTCTTAAGGCAACAAGATGTTGAGAAGAAATGGTTTTTAAATGATTATGAACTTATATGTCCTACAGCAGAAGGCAAAAATGAAAAAAAAAAAAAACCCACACATGAAGTTAATAAATCATACTTGGAGGCTACTCCGGAATGTTTATATTTTTTTTTTTTAGCAAACATATATATCATGCCCGTCAATTCTCCTTAAGTTAAGGTCCTTTTTTTTTTCAATTAACTATATGAAGATACTTACTAGAAGAGGTTTAATATGAAGTATAACTGTCCAGTTGAATTTTGCTTGAATAAAATTAAAAAATTTTATGCAAAATAGTTTGCAGAAAATATAGTAGGTTTGTGTTAACAAAGTGCTGTATAATATCCAAGTTTTAAAACTGTATTCATAG
Source organism: Willisornis vidua nigrigula (assembly GCA_021164005.1). NCBI lineage: Eukaryota > Metazoa > Chordata > Aves > Passeriformes > Thamnophilidae > Willisornis > Willisornis vidua. The sequence goes on from JAJPCS010000369.1 coordinate 790,219, forward strand.
ACGACCAAAAGAAAATAAATATATGCTAGTAATTAATAAAAAAGACAAAACTGAAAACATCTAAAATTTTTTCCTGCAAATCTTGTCCCTTATATTCTGGAGTGCAGAAACCTGACATTTTCTCACTTCAGTTCATAGATATTTATGGTCTCCGCAATTATAATATGGTCCACTTATGAGATAAGATTTAGGCAGGTATTTCGTTCAGTTTTGACACTGATTTCCCAAAAGTCTGGAATGGTTTGGATGCTTCAGGGTCTTTTAAGGTATCCTTTAACAGGCATGCATTTCACTTTTATCTAGCAGTCTTAGGAATTCATATCTTGGGGATAATGCAGCTAAAGATACTGTGGCCATGTTTCTTTATGTGCATCCTAGGGAGTTTGGTACTATAAATTACTAAATTAAATTAATTTACTTTTGAACTATGCTGCCTTTGGTTTCATTTAAAGAATGATCAGTTTTCCAATGGAAAAGAAATATATGACATGATTGCACACAAAAATATGAATGCTTTGTTTTGCATTATAGACTTGTAAAGAAGTTAGCGAAAAAATTTGCATTTATTAATTATTTTTTGAAAGCTTAATAAAATATGTCAGTCTTCAAAAATAGGGAAAAAGTTGACTACAGAAAAAGCAACAACCATTTAAACAAGGAGCAGCTTGTATGTATGTTGTGCAAAGAAGTAATTTTAAACTGATGTTTCATCCTTTGTCGATATATACTTTTAAATTTTTGATACTTCCTTGAAAATAATGAAAAATAGCTACAAATTCCTCCATATTTGCTTCTGCAAAAGTCATGTGTAACTAGTAAGTTAATGAGAAGGGAGTTATCAAAATAAATACTTTACCTTGCAAAAAAAAGTAATCAAGAAAACAACTTTGCCACGGTAGTATATTTTTAGTGCAATAAGAGTGGATTTTTAATATATTTATTCTGGATGACATAGCGTGGTAACAGTAGAAAGTTGGAAGAATGCTTTTGTAAAAGCAAAGAGCTAGTTGGATTGATGTATGAGTCAAAGTACTGAAAAACAAGAGATCTCTTGTTTTGAGGTTTTTTAATGCATTTGCATGTACTTTGTAGTGCATAGCTGAGTTGGTTTACTTCAGAAGGATGATTAGAACAGATAAAGTTTCCCTTTGATAACTAATGTGAACCAAAGGGTCTACATGTGCAAAGATTTGTAACAAGCAATCTTAACAACTTTTTTGCCTGTGGATTTTCTTTTTGTATTACGCAGTCATTTATTTTTATTGTTCAGGCCCCCAAAAAACTGCATTTATTTTGATTTTATTAAAAATAGTTGCCAATCCCTTAAAGTTGTGTCAAAACTGGTGAAAGAGGCCTCGTATGAATTCTTGAAGTAAAAAAAAAAGTAGAAAACTAGCTTAAAAATAATTGGTTTTGTGCATTTCAAAATTTCATGAAATTTTAAACATCACATATTTCTGGCAATGCAACTTTTAAAACATGTTTGTGAAGAAACCTTTGTTTGTCTTCTTGATTCAAACTGCTAAGATGACTCTGGGTGTGAGAAATGGATTCTGTTTGGATGAAACTAAGCTATAAACTTCCAAACAGTAATTTTACTAACAAAAGATGATTCTATATGTATGCTCTCTGGCTAGGAGCAGGTTTCAGACAACTTTTACTTCTATTCTACAAGGCTGGTGAGCCTTGACCATATGGCAAAACACTAAAGCCTGGGTAAAGAAAAACAAAAAGTTCTTTTTACATTTATTTGTCTGGAAATTGTCTTTACAGAAAATGATTAAAGGTATTAAAGTTCATTATTTCTACTGTTCTGTCATTAAAAGAGGGAGACTAAGGAATGACAAGAGATAACCTTTCTGAGTTAGAACTGAAGAACCTTCACATTCAAAATAGTAATGGAGATTATATTTTTCTGAATGTTTATAAAAAGTCATTAGAAAATAGCAAGTAAATGGCTGAAATACAAGGAAGTGTCTTGTTTATAATAACTCTCTTTAGCCAGAATTAAAAGCACATTACTTTCCTAACACAATAAAGTCCTTCTAAAAAAAATGAGAGATGTTAGTAAAGCAAACCTTTTCCTGCTCCTATTGCAAATGCAACTATAGTGCAAACAGTAAGTAATGAGCCATGAAGGTAATTTTTTCTAGTAGCTTTATAGTTTATGGGATGAAGATGCAACGATAAATTGAAATACATGACAAAATCTAAGTTGGTACTGAAAGCAACCATTAAATTAAATTCTTGCTTCTGTGAAAAACAGAGAAACACAGAAGTTCTTCATGTTTCTCACTCTAATGTACAACTGGGTTTTTCTGTGTGCATTATAGAGGAGGTGGTGTGCTTTGCTCTTGAAAGAGATACAGTTAGACATGAGGCATATCAAAATCTAGAACTGCTCAACCACAATGAACAGAAGAAAATTTCTTAATTCTGAAGGATTGAGGAATTTATCGGTCTGAGCTAAAAATTGCTAAAGCTAATTCAAAATCTTTCCAAAAAGTGTTGTAAATTCAGTGGGTAGGATTTGTGTTTTTGTTTGGTTTTCTTTTAAGAAAAATATACAGAGGAAAAAATTCCATCTGTATCTCTAAAAGCTATGTTGATTCAGACTTGAGTATGGTTTCTGTCTTCTACTTTTGACATTCTATAGGTCTTATCTCCTCTCCCTTTATTAATCAATTCTCTGTGCTATGACAGATAATTTTTACCTTTATGTTTTCCTTTTTAATAGGACTGCATTTGTTGTTTCTGTGGAGCCAGTCTACATAGCCTTACGTAGTATTTCCAGGGAAGATGATACTGAGAAGGGGCAAAGAATTATGACACATTCCTAAGCAGAGGGATTTCTTTTAAATACATTGATCATTTAGGAAAGAACACGTACATTTTTTGTATTTTAGAGAGATACTATCTACCCAAAATTATCCTCTGCACACAAAGCCCTGTGGAATTCATTAATTGTGAACCCTGGGATTCATTATTAAACTTACTAAACAGGAATATATTTGGAGCCTCCCATCTTTTAATTTGTAACTAATGTAAATCAAAATTAAGGAGCAGAGTTGCTTCTGGCAGTTCAGGATGGTTTCTCAAGTGTTATGCAGCAGCAAGTCTTTCTCAAAAGTAAATTTAAGAAATTAATTATAAATTATTAGTGTAAAATACTTGGCTTTGCTAAACAGTCTCACAAAGACTGGCTGAGACTATTTGAGATGAGGCTACACAAATATAACTCATTTGTAAATTGTATAAAGAAAACATCCAGACATTGGATTGTGTACTTTATATACCAAAGAACTTTTTTTTCCCCCTGAATCATATACATATATATATATGTGTGTATATATATATGTATATAATTATATATATATCCATGAAGATAGATAGATAGATAGATAGATAGATAGATAGATAGATAGATGATAGATAGATAGATAGATAGATAGATAGATAGATAGATAGATAGATAGATAGACAGATAGATAGATAGATAGATAGGTAGATTTTTCTTTTTAATATTAACGTACCTTCCAGTTCTTCAGACATGTCTGTAAAAGTTACATTTTCTTCACTATTTGTAAAATAGAGAAATATTCCTTCTCTTCTGTACCTGACTCTGGCTACCACTGAGAATGTTCAATGCAAAAACATGCCTGAAGACTCTCAGAAATTCCCACTGGACAACAAGATCCAGAGATTTCCTTAGGTCAGCAAATCAAACCCATCAAATCTGAACACTCTCCTGAAACATGTATTTGAATTTAATTATTTCCTCATGCATATGTCAACACAATTTTCTTCTAGATATTCTTGTGCAAGCAAACATCTGTTTTTATAACAAAAGCTTCCAGTTAATGACTTCACTTAGTTTTTCTTGGGAAGTCATAGAGATCCTGAATTTAAAAGCCACTGGAAAAAAAAAAAAAAAAGGAATTGCTTTGAAAAGAAAAATCTGGAGATGGTTGTTGTGTGTAGTTTGTTCATCTTTCCTTGCTTCCATGACTAAAGAAGTTGATGCAGACTTCGATGTGTTCCATTTTTTGCCTGTGGTTCCCAAACCAACTCACATTTCAACAGAAAATATACTCAATAACATAAGATTTTTTGAATCCCTTTCCTGGTCGGTAGAAAGTTAAACAATGTAAAAAGAAATCACAATTCATAAGCATGATAAATTTCATAGAGAAAAGTCAGACCTGACATGGAAGAAATATGGAAATATTTATTACTTTCTTCTATGTTTTTTTGTTTTTAAGGATTTTTATAGACACAGACTTTGTGATATGCTTGTCTGGAGCACATGTCTTACAAGGCAGACCAAGCAAAAAGTGTTATTCAGTTTACTATGAGATTTTCCTCACTTATCAGACTCTTATCACTGTGGAGGTAAGATGATATTTTAAAGACTCAAAACCCATTGATCTATCATCTAGAAAACTGAGTTTTACAGTAGAAAGACCATATATTTCATATAATCATAAAATCATGAAATGTTAAGGATTGGAAGGGACTTTGAAGATTGTCTAGTCCCAGTCCCCCTCCCATTGGCAGGGACAAGGACAGCTTTCAATTGACGAATTTGCTCAAAGACCTATCCAGCCCGACCCTGAACACTAACAGGGGTGGGGCATTTACAACCTCCTTGAACAGCTTGTTGCAGTATCTCACCACCCACACAGCAAAGAATTTCTTCCTAATATCTAGCCTAGATTTCCCCTCTTTCAGGTTTTACTCATTACTCCTTGTCCCATCACTACCGCTCCTGATGAAGAGTCCCTCTCCATCTTCCCTGTAGGCCCCCTTCAGATACTGGAAGGTTGCCATGAGGCCACTATTCAACCTTCTCTTCTCCAGGCTGAACAGCTCCAACTTTCTTGGCCTGTCTTTACAGGACATATCCTTCATGGCCCTCCTCTGGACTTCGTCCAACTGTTTTGTGTCCTTCTTTCACTGGATGCACCAGAACTGGACACAGTGCTCCACTTGTGGTCTCAGAAGAGCAGAGTAGAAGGGGGGAATCACCTCCCTTGACCTGCTGGCTATTCTGCTTTTGATGCAGCCCAGGATGCAGTTGGCTTTACAGGCTGTGAGCACACACTGCCAGCTCATGGTGAGCTTTTCATCAACCACAAGTCCTTCTTCACAGAGCTGCTCTCAACCACATCTCCGCTCAACTTGTTAGTGTGCCTGGGATTGTCACAAGCCTGGTGTAGGACCTTGCACTTTGCTTCATGATGTTTGCATTGGTCCATCTCTCAAGATTGTCAAGATCCCTCTGGATGTCGTCCCTTTCCTGCAGCATGTTGACTGCACCACACAGGTTGGTGTCACCAGCAAACTTGCTGGGGGTGCGCTCAATCACACATTCTCTGTGTCAAGGATTAAGATGTTGAACAGTATTGACCCCAACACCAAACCTGAGGAACGTCACTTGTCACTGGTCTTCATGTGGACAATGAACCATTGATCACAACTCTTTGTGTGTGGCCACCCAGCTGGTTCTTTACCCAGCAAGAGGTTCATCTGTCAAAACCAAATCTCTCCAATTCAGAGACAAGTATGTCACATGGGACTGTGTCAAATGCTTTGCATAAGTCCAGAAGTCAGTTGCTCTGTCTCATTGACTCATTGACTCATGTCTTACTTGCTTACCCCTGTTGTCTGTGCTTCTTGGTGTTTAAATCTCAAGAGCCTTATCCCGTCCATGCCTGATTGGCTGTCAGAGCTTCTGGGTCCACACGGGGCTCTGGGCTGCTAATTGGCTATCTCTAAGCTCCAGAACCTCCCTCTACAGCATGACCCAGCGGTCATCCCTGGACTTAAACTCAGTCACCACTGCTGCGGCTGCTGTACTTGAAAGAATGTACTTTTACTGGCAACTTACTTTTACTTTTTCCTCCTTGTTGCTTTTAACTAATTTTATTCTGAAACTTCCTTATGGAGTGTATGGAATAAAATTTTATATAGATATAACATGCTCTTTGAATAACAAGGTAGAAGACTAAAAGAATGAAAATGGTTTCCTGGTATACAAGGCATTATTTCTTGTTTAGGCCACTTTTGGAAAATTTTTCTACAATTTTATTTTAACAGATTTGATATAAATTAGAACTTGGAAAGTGAGAAATTTAAAACCAAGGCATTTATAAATTGATCAATCAAGAAATAGGATTTTAATGCAGCATAATTTTTGGTCTTAGAAAAAGAAATATTCAAGCAGAGAAAGCATGTCTATCATGGGAAAAAAATATGTTAAATATGATGGCTTTAAGTATCTTTGTCATCAGACATTAACTCAAATGAGTCTTATAATTTATCAGCATTTAACTGTTAACAAAGTTTAATATTGATGAAATTGGCTTAAATTTACATTACACTTACTTATGAGTGTTTACCTAAAATGTGTCTTGTGCCAAGGCCATGATAAAACATTCTGTATTTATATGGATCACCTACAAATATGATAAAGAAATCTGAAAAAAACCACAAAATATTCAGTAGAGACTTGTACAGGTCCTCATTGTCTAGAGAGCCTTTACTGGGTACTCACCTGACTGCCTGCAGTTATCTCATCTTGAGATATCTGGTCTCTGTCAGTTCTTGCATTGTCACAGCTTTTTGTTTCAAAAATGTGTCAAAAGCTTTTGAACCAGTGGGATCAAATGTTGCTGTACTGTTTCTCTCTGAGAAGTTCAGGATCTGTGAAGAGTGGAATATGCAGCAGTGCAGAGCAGTGTGATTAGTCATTAGAAATGCCAGTCTTCTTCTGGGACCATCAACAGATGATTACAGTGGTTACAGCATTTTCACCTGTGAAAGTACAACATAAACCCAGTTAAATTCTGAGACAGAGTGCTGAGAGGTAAGAGTTGGAATCTGATACTTGAATAAAACCACTTAATACCAACTGATAACGTAACAATTTAAATGCTGATCTGGAATTGCTATTATAAAGATGTGGGCACTCTTACTCTAAAGTAGAGAATGAAAAAATTGCCTAAAAAAATAAAATTATACCATAAGTGGGAAAAAAAATCCAAGTTATTAAAAGAAAAATAATTAATAAACAAGAGAACGTTCCCCGAATATATCTTCATATCAATTTTTAAAATTATGCATATTTAGGCTGTCTTAATTTAAGTTGACCTTTTCATATTTTTAGGTTCTCTGATTCAGTAATTTATATATATTATATAACAATGTCTAGCGATGCAGATATCAAAATCTTGATCTTGAATTGTTCTTTTTTTAAAGGGTAAATGGACGCTACTCCCGATTTATTACAAAGTTCTAATTTCCTTGGTTTTTTGCTATCCATGTTTATTTCCATAGACTTTTTAAATATAGAAATAATGAATATCTCAGAGGAGGGCTGGTTTCCTATGGTAAACAATCACCCACTACGTGGTTCCTCATAACAACTGCTGTGCATCAGTAGCTTTAACCTATAGCAGTAGCTACTTAAAAACAAAGTGTCTATATGATGAAGTTCCAGCACAGTTAGAGTGAACTTATTTAGGATTATTTAAAAGTTATTTTCAGTTTAACAAAATTATCATTAACACATATGGTGTGGAAATTGTCATGCAGACTCATGACCAGGGCTGTCTGGCTTTGTATGCTGAGAGGTTGGAGCATAACAGCAAAGGATAAACAGGATGCACAATTAAGAAAAGAAACTATGTACACATCATTTCATTTTGGGCATAGATAGTTTGTTTCATCTGCATCTCTAGAAGACAACTTTATGATTTGCTTCACTTTTAGTGCTTAAAATGTACAGACACAGATCAGTAAAATTTTATCTCTTCTCAAACATTGCTTCCAAATATTTATACTGTGTGTAACATACCACTCATATTTGAGAAGTTGCAACAAGATCATCAGAGTTTTGAAAAAATAGATTGGGATAAGGTGATAGGAGTCATTTGTGTTGTTGTCCCAATATTCTGTCTTGTATCTTTTCATTTCCTTGTGAAAAAACTCTCCCTTTGAGTCAAACAGAAGTAATTTTATCATGCATATACAACATGCAGATGTCTACTAGTCACGCAAGCCCTTTTTGTTAAACAAGGTAACTGCCCAGGCTGAAGAGCACAGACCAGTTATTGGATAGCCTAACATATGCAATGGTTACATGTGTGTTCATATACCTGTGCCTGTTAGAGGTTGGGGAGACATTATTGCTGTTCAGAATGTCTAATCTTTTTCAGATTCAAGTCTGGATAAAGAAAAGAGTCAATCTTAAATATTGATCAGGGGGCAGAGAGGAGACAGTGTGAAAGGTTTATGTTTTCTCTAATCGTTTTCTAGGCTATGATGGCATTCTCTGTTGAAAATATTTGACTTAGATATATTGTAACCAATTACTGGTTGTAATTGCCGGGAGTCATCATAGAAGTGAGCATTTCACCGGAATTCTGATTATTGATGCTGGAGTGATTTTTGCTACTAGGTCAATTCTTGGCAAATTAATCTATCTTGATTGTTTGAAGCCCGTGACATACCTCATGGTTTCAAAAGTTTGCCTGTGCCTATAAAGATTATAAAGAAACGTTCAGAGCATCCAGCACCCTCTAGAGTTGTATAAGAAACTGTGTGTTGGCTTTTTTCCTCATGTGCAGTTCAATCCTTCATTCTTGAAGAGTTAGAGAGATACATTATTTATCTGTCATTGGTTTTCTAAATTATATATAAACTGAAGATATATCATGGCAGAGAATGCAATTACATTGGTGGCAAGCAGTAATAGCATAGTTACCATATAACTTATCACAGTCAATTTCACAATAACTCCTGATAACACCATTTTGTCTGTTCCATAAAAAAGAGTTAAAAGTAGAAAATTTGTGTTAGGGAGAGAAACTGAAGACTGTTGTTGGTGTTCCTTCCATACTTCATTTCCGCTGCGTCCTACTTACCTGTAAACAGAATCAATTACATTATTATTAAAAAAGAAATCACAACTCCCTTCAAAAAAACCAAATGAGAAACAAAACCAAAAAAAACCACCAGCAAAAATTAGATGAAAAATTTGTAACCTTTATATACTTATTTATAGAAATTTTATGGTAATTCATAGAAGAACAATATACATGCATCCCTGTACAATATCTTTTATCATTGGTTTGGTTAGATTAAAAAAGTTGTGTTATGGGTTTAGCTAGGGAGGCCTAAATTTAGGCTTTAGATTTCAGACTAGACTAGGACTGTCAGATGACTTGAGCTGAGTTGAGCTAGCTGAGTTCTTCTAGCCAATAGTATTCCTTATCCTATTCTGACATCATCTCAAAGGGTAAGAGCCAGTGTGGGAGAGGCTTTGTCAGTTGCTTCAAACTGTGGTCTCAGGAGGACACACTGTGCCATCCCAGGAGGGACAGGGAGGACCAGGACCAGAGCACCGGTTTACCATCATGTTATCTTAGGGAAGTAAAATGTTTGTTCTTAGTCTTTGTCTCTGCTTGAATCTGTCCCTCTGAGAATTAAGTTCTCTAGAGTGACTTTTAGTTAGAATAGTGGGATTTGTGTTCAATGTGGAGTAAGGAGTTATTTCTGGTTATTTCTAACTTGTGTAAGTGTGTGTTATATTTATATTTCTTTTAATTTTCTCTTTTCTGTATCAAAGAATCATGGAATCAATTGAGTTAGAAAAGACCTTCGGGATCATCAAGTCCAACCCTTGGTCCAGCTCCAGTCCATTTACTAGATCATGGCACTCAGTGCCAAGTCCAATCTCAGTTTAAAAACCTTTCAGGGATGGTGATTCTACCACCTCACTGGGCAGGCCATTCCAATGCCTGATTACTCTCTGTGAAGAATTTTTTTCTGATATCCTACCTAAATTTCTCCTGGCAGAGCTTAAGCCCGTGCCCTCTTGTCCTATTGCTGAGTGCCTGGGAGAAGAGACCAACCTCCACGTGGCTACAACTTCCCTTAAGGATGTTAGACTGTTATGAGGTCACCTCTAAGCCTCCTCTTCTCAAAACTAAACAACCCCAGCTCCCTCAGCCTCTCCCCTTAGGACTTATGCTCCAGTCCCTTCACCAGCCGTGTTGCTCTTCTCTGGAATATATACATATATATATATTTATATTTATATATTTATATATATGTGTGTGTATGTGTATATATAAAAATATATAGAATTAGTTTTAAACCTAATTTGAGGGTTTGGTTTTTTTTCCTTTCCTCCCTTTTCTCAGCAGGGGGAGGGGAGCTCTGACACTGTGTTGGGCAGTTGGCATTTTGCCAGGTTAATCCAAAGCAGGTTGCAATCACCATGTTTTTCATGGAAGCCTGCAGTGGGTGAGAGACACTAGGACACAGAAGGCAAGCACTATTGTCAGCTTAGGAAGAAGTCTAGCAAGAGGGTTGGATTTAAGTTAGATAATGCTAGTTTAGTGCTCTAAAGTTGAAAATGAAGGGTTTAGCTGTGTTTCTTCAAATACTGGGATACAGAAAAGGACATAGTAAGTTACTATCATATATTGTTTTGTCCTGTCTCTCTGCATGTCCTTTGATTTTATTCATACACAGAGCAGACAGAAAAGTCATTCCCATCAGAATGATAAATATTGTGGCAAAATAGGCTTCCTAATGAAATTTGTGCAAGAGAAACCAGGTGCTTATCTTCTCTCCATGTGGGGACCTCTGAGGCATTGCTACTCTGGAGGGAGAACACTGAAAAGATAGTAATAATCTTGGCTGTATACAGTGCTAGCAATTGGGAAATATCCCAGTGTCCATCTGCTTTCCTCTCCTGCTGATCAGGCACTTGGCTTTCATGCAGAATTTTATCTTCAGTGCAAGTCAACAGTATCTTACAACATCAAACAAAGTTTAAATATTCATCACTGAATCTAATGAAATTCTATCTGAAATTTAGTACCAGACATAATCATTCTCAGGCCTTATGTGCATACAGGTACTGCAGAGCTCCTCAGAGCTCGTGCTGCTGCAGCTGATTCTTAAGCAGCTGTAAGGTTTCTAATACAGACTCAGCCTACACAAGCTTCCAACTTATCAACAGTTCAATTAACAATGATGCAGCTGAACTGGTGATAAGAGCAATGGGAATTTGTGTTCTAAATGTCTACCAAGTATAATAAGGCTGTCTCAGAGGTGAATACACTGTTAGCAGCACTGATGTGGGAATCAGGGGCAGGGGCACTGGGTTTTTTTTGCCCTGAGGCAACAGAACTAGATTAAGAACAATGGGATTTGTGTTTTCCTTGGAGAAACTTCAAACTCTAGTCAAAAAATACTTATAGATAGACTGAACTTGTGTCTGACTGGGAAAGAAAAGGCCACAGAGCCCAGCTATGAAATTAAGAATGCTTTTGCAATTAATCCCCCAGCAAGTAATAAAACAGGCTTAAAGTGATTGTTAATTTGATATTTACTATTGATCTGTATCCAGAGCAAATGTATGGAAAGTCATACCAATATTGATATTAAGGGACTTTCTAATACGTATTTTTAATTATGTCTAGTGGTGGGCTATAGTCAGAAAATATTTCAGAGTTATTTAAACCCCACGTTTTACTTTCTTAACATCTATTCTTTTTCTGCCATGCTTATTAGAGAAGGATTACAAAGCTCTGATAAAGCATGTTGTTATAGGCATGGCAGGTATACACGGCTGGTATAGAATTGGGATTTTTAATTCAATAAGTATAGTGGCCAATAGGATAAAAGACCCATCTCAGGCTGAAACTCTTATCCACACTAAATTATACATAGAACAGAAAAAGAATAACTAGAATACCCTCGGGTAGAAGAAATGGATATATCACAACTCAATATTTTAGTAGGCAGTAGAAAGTAATAGTAAGAGTGATGGTGGAAGCCTGGAGAGAAATTTGGAAATATAAAGCATAAAATATTTTTGAAAAGGAAAAATATCCTTCATTTTAAAAGAAAAGCAAAAATTTTACTGTTGGTACCTTAAAGTAGCAGATTTTTTAATTAATATTTTCTGTAATAGGAGCTGAAAGGGGTGTTGGGTGTAACGCTATCCATATTTTTCATTCCCAGCCCATAAGATCTGGGATAACACATGCTACATTCTTTCCTTGGATAGTATAGTAACTAAACTGATTTGCTTTCCTTGAAGCATAGAAATGATTTGATTCAGAATACAACCTGAAGCAATTTCTGGGAACAGTACAATTTCACGCAGCCCCGTACTATAGGTTTGCAGCTTCATTGAATATAATTTTTCATTTTTGTGCATTGCATATACCAGAAAATAGAAATACAGAAAATTAGTGACTAGATTTTTTTTTTCTTTTTTGTGATGTTCTTATTTGCTATGTTGTCTTCAGCCACTAACGCAAACAATTCACACAAAGCCTTCATTTATTTTTACAAAGTTGTATGCACTTCTGAGCATGCTAATCTTTTCTTTACAGCCACTAGAGCAAGCCAGCAACAGAACATAGATAAATTAAAACTAGAAAGACAAAATCGTGAATGTAACCTGCAATTTAACCTCAGAGTGCACCTTCAGGAGGGGGTTTGCTATTAATCCTTGCAAGCAAAACTGTGGAATTCTTTTAACAAATGAAATTTTAGAGAGTTTGCATAGCCTTTACATCCATTACAATTAGTGCACAGCCAAAATCCTAAAAGAGATATGTTGGGGGAAAAGCTGAGCTGGTTTGTTGCGTAAGGTATTTTTCCCGTGCCCCTATCTGCTCACCCCACACGATAGCCTGGGTTCAGCAACAAATACCCAGATGTATTCTCACAGAGATAGGGTCTAGGCTCCGATGGTTAAAAACAGGAACGTACGAACCCTTTATTGGGCGGGTAAACAACTTATATAGGTTTTTTGGGTGTACACAAGGACCATAACAAGTTCTTATAGGCTGAGGGTCTCCAGCCATGCACAGGTGGGCTGCTCCCATTGGCTGAGGTATGGCTGTTCATGTGGCAGCCATGACTCCCTTGGCATCAACGGGTCTATGTTTACCTGGGGTCTGGGGTTGTTTAACTGGCTCTTCAGGCTGCTTCAAGGTCATTCTGACCTTGCCAGCCTGTCAGCTCCTGACATGGGTCGTGCAATTCAGGGGAGGCCAAACCTCCCTTACAGAGATAATCCTAGCAGTTTGCCTGCTTAGGAAGAAAAAAGTAGATGCTAATGAATTACTTTTTATCAGACAGTAGAGAAAGTTCTTGCCAAGTGATGGAGTTTAAAAAGGCATAGAGAGGACAAGCAGTTTTTAGCATATGGTTCAACCGTTCTTGTCTTTGTCTCCATTGTGTTTGCCTGTCACTGTTGTGACTCTGCACATTTTGTCCATGGCTTTGCCCTTTTCCTTGTTATCTGCTTTGACAATATCCTGAATCAGGTAATTGTCCTGAAATGAACATTCTCATGTTCCAATGCCCTTACCAATGAGCACAGATGACTAGATTTGGTTCTCATTAATGTCTCGCTTATCATTTGTTGGTCTCATTTGTGTCTCTGTATTACAGAGTCACAGAATATTCTGAGTTTGATGGGACCCCCAAGGATATTCAAGTCCAGCTCTTAAGTGAATGACCCCTCCAGAGACTGAAACCACAACTGTGGCATTATTAACACCAGGCTCTAGCAGAACGAGCTAATCTCAGTGTTATGTTTTTGTTTATTACTTCCTCCTTTACTTATTTTCCCTTTTGCACTGAAAAGATTCTTGGCCTGATACCCCTAAGGAAGCAGACACCTCTGTTTACACACACTTGAATCATTTAAAAGCCAGTCAGCCACATATATACATATTCTATAGATCAGTAAACAATGAAATGGAAGTTGTCTTTATGGTATAGTGTTTTCAGGAGACAGAAAGACATATTTCCATACCAGTGGTAACAATTTTATTTAGAACCACTCTGGCAGCAAAAAGGACCTGGGAGGATGGTTGAGGTGCAATGTTCATGATAGCTTTTGTGTATCAGAAAGCAAGGTTTATACTAAAGGTATGGTTCAGGAATAATTTTAATTTCAAATGTTCTAAACAATTGCAGTGGTTGTTGGTTATTGCTTATTTGTTATGTTTGTGTAGTTTCCCCTTTCTTTATATAATCAGAAACTTTGAGTTAAATTCTTGATTTCTCCTAGTAAAGATTGGAACAATTTCTTAGTTCTCTAGAACTCTAAGAGAAAGGGAATGCTATTTTCTGTTTACTTCTAATCATCCCAACTCAAATACATATTGCTGTAACAGCTGGTCTCCATGACTGCTTATACAGCATGGGTCTGGGGATTTAAACACAAATGAAAAAAAACATTAGAAACCTGGCAATAGAAACTGAATATTTAAAGTCTGGAATGTAAAGTTCACCAAGGCAGCCATTTTAATATGCCATTTGGGGTTTTTTTTCCATGCTTCAAAGGTGCTTTCCTTATAATAGACTACTGTTACTGGCATTCTGATCACTTTACAGTGGGAAGAGAAGCAGAAAAAGGGAGCAACTGTTTTATCTGGAAAAGCTTTAACAAGGAGGAGCTCAATGACATTAACATATATGAGCAAGTTTGCTAACGTCAATAAGAAATGCCAAACGGCATCATGGAAGATTGAGGAACTGGCCAGTTGCTAACCTTCTAGAGGTCTTTGAGTGAAAAGATGCCCTTTTAGTAAGAGTTCCTGGCTTTAATTTTCTGTCAGACTAATTGATTGACCCTTTCTTTCCAGAAGACGGTGTAGACCCTAGGATAATTATTCTATAATCCTTTTAAATTCCTCTGATTTTCTGAACATCATGGAATGATTTGGTCACAAGTGCTGAGCTGAAACATATACTTTGTCAAGTAAAATATCCGTAAAGCTTATAACTATTCATTTGGCACCTTGAAATGAAGACTAAATGTCACATTTAATGACAATGTTTTTAGTATATAATTTTTTTTTTTTTTAAACTGGAAAAATGTGACTTCGGTTCTTTTTATAACTAACCTTTGATAAGTAATAAATGTCCCTGGGCCTGAAAACACTGAGAATCAATTTAACATGTATAACTTGCACAGCAGATGGAATCAGAGATTAACTTTGTTTGGAAGGAACCTCCAGAGGTCACCTAGTGCAACCTCCTCTGTGTGGAGTGAACTAGAGACTTCAGAGGGTCCTAACAAACCCAGTTCTGAGAATTTTTTGAGGAAGGAAATTCCAGAGATTCTAAGCAACCATCTGCTGTATTTGACCACCTTGATATGTAGAAGAAGAAAATGACATAAGAAGTATCTTGAAGTTTAATTTAGATATTAAGAACACACTTTAGTTAAAATATTTCTGCTGTTAGCTGAGCTGAGAGTAACTCATTTTGTGTGTGAGATTCCTCATACATATAAAGATATTTTTATTTAAAGAAAGACAAAGAATAAACCTCAAAGCAAAACCACAGAAACCAAAACATACAATTTCCACCCCCCACCAGAGGAATTTAAAAACAAGTGCACTGTTAAAATGCCCAAGCCTTAGCATCATTCTAAAAAAACAGGTAGTACTGGAATATTTATTTTTAAATGCCTCCTTGTCTCCACAACATCTCTCATTTGTGGCATTATATTGCAAAATAAATACCCAGGTACACACATGAGAGGAGCTTAATACCAAAAAGAACGACTCACAGGCTTCAGCAAATAACCGGCTATTTTCTACACTAGCAAAATTAATTGTAAGCTCCTGAAGTAGGACACAAGCATTACTTTTTAGAGAGATGATTGCATTTTAAGCGTGTTTTGCATCTTGCTTTCTACAATCTATTAAATGGTGCAATCCTTAGCAATCCTGTGGTTTAGGTGGCTATGGATTATGTTTCTCAGAAAAATGCAAGAGAATCAGAAGTTTTTGGAGAGTCTTGCTGGGTATATAAAGATGTAAATAAGAACAAGATCTGAGGACAAAATGTTTTCTTTTTTCTTATCTGCATGATAGAAATGTAAAATCTGGGGGTATTTCAGACACTTGCCAAATTAAGCTATGATAAGAATTGTTTTTGAAATAATGCCTTGAGGATTTAGATCTGTCTTTTTTGCTATTAAGATATCAAGAATTTTGGAAGATCTTTCAGTGAGAAATACTGTGACTAGTCTCTTGTATTTTGGTATTTAACATGGTTAAAGTCTAGGATACAGCCTAACATAAGTGTACATATGAAGGAAAAACAAATAATCATTGAATAGCTGTATTACTTTATGCCAAATAGGATGTGGAAAGGACTCTAAAAGAGCTAGAAATTACACTATGTATAATATTAGTGACAACAAAAGACAGGGAGTGATCTTATACAGAAATATCACTCTTTAGGATATTCAAATAAAATGTAAATCTCTGTAATGGTAAAGTTAGTTTACACAGACATAACTGAATATCCATCAAACTTTTTAAGGGTTTTTTGAAGGATATTCAAGAGATATTATACTTCATGGAATTTCCAGTTTTTGAATAATCTATGAAAATAATTTGAGAAACCAGTATATCCTTCAATTTACCATTGAAAATGCTTAGGAAATGGGATTAGGGAAATAAACTAGGATTATAGGATAATAGGATTATCTTCCTTTTTAAAAAACAACCAACCAACCAACCAAACAAACAAACCAAACCCAGAATACATGTTAAAGGGAAAATAATAATTGTCTTAAAGGTCAGAATATAGGTTGCTCACTATTCTATCTTCCTGATTTCTTTTCTTATTTTCCAATTATAATCACTGTAAGAACTTGAAATATAATATAAGATGTTAAAAATTGTTCTATTTGCCATAAGGTGGCACTATGCAGTAAGGCAGTGACATGGTTTAGAAAATTCAATTTAATTGCTTTCTTGTAGTGTTTTAAGTTGTAAGTTTCCATGTAGAACAGGTCTCAGGTACACAAAATATATAATCTACACCGTTTCAAAAATTATAAAGATTCATATATTACAATCAAGGTTCAGAAAAGACAAATTGCAAGTAAAGTTAACAGGTAATGTTTTCTAATTCTCTGTCTGAAGATATAAGAATACTCTATAAAAGTGGGTGTACAATGCTGAGGATAGTGTGTAACAACATCATTGTCCTGTAGCTTTAAGACAATTCTAAACTTGCATTCATACTGGAGGAAAGAATTTACTCTCAGATGGTCCAGGTCTTTAATCATGTTATTCTGGACTTACTCAACTGTATCCAAGTTTTTTGGGCACTAAAGAGACTCAGACTGGGCTCAGCATTCCGGATAGGTTTCAACAATCCAGATCAGAAGGGAAGGACTGCCTTGATTAGCTTGATGATGTATTTCCTAATGTAACCCATGAGGCTGATCTCTTTTTATGACCCAAGGGCATATTTCTAGCTCATGGTCAGCTAGGTAAATGGAGATCTCCATTTCCTTCTCTGACAAGCTGCCTTTTTTTCTGCCTGTATTTATGCCTGAGGTTACTCTTTCCCCATGTTCAAGACATGGCCTTTCCCTTTATTGAACTCTGTGAGTTAATCTCTGCCTATACACACGCTGTACCAAGCACTACTTCACTTTCATACCACCTGGAAATTTGCTGAAGGTGTGCTTTCTCCTACTATCCAAGTCATTAATGATATTGTTAAACAGTTACTGGCCACAGTATTGAACTCTGAGTACACTGTTAGTTACTGTCCTTTTACTGGTCTCTATGCTGCTGATCCACAAACCTTTGAACTGGCAGTTTAGCTAGTTTCTGGTTCACCTTACTGTCCATTTATCCAGTTCATTCTTCATCGGTTTCTCAATAAATATGTTGTAGGTGATAGTGTTAAAAAACTTACTTATGGCAAGATAAAACACATCCAGCCTTCTCCCTTGTCCACTAAGTCCATGTTCTAACTGCGGAATGTTGTCAGGTTAGTCAGGAATTATTTTCTCTTCAATGTCCATGCTGACTGCTCATCATCACCTCTTCCTCTTTGTTCATGTGTTTGTCAATTATTTCAGGGATTATTTGATCCACCACATTCTAGAAATCCAGGTGGGGCTCATGGGCTGTAGGTATTTCTCATTGGGTTCCATGGACTTGCATAAATCACAATTTGTTCAAATGTTCTCTAATCCAATCCTTCTCCACTGAGAGTCTTCTCTCCAGGACTTATTGGAAGGGACTCTTACGAGGAGGTCCCTAAAGGAGCCAAAGTCCTCTCACATGAAATCCAGGGCTGAGATCCTACTATTTATCTTCTTCCCTTTTCTCAGTGTCTCAAACTCCAACATCTTGTGGTTGCTGCAGCCGAAACTGACCTGACTTTCATATCCCTGACCAATTCTTTCTCATTTGTAAGTAAGATAGATAGCAGAGCAACTTTCCTCATTGTCTCCCTCACCACCTTTGTCAAGTGTAACTAATGTTAAATCCACTACCGGCATTAATGGATAATTTGTTGTTTGATCTAAATTTAATGCAAATTTTTTATTTATGCATTCTGAAAACTTATGAGCATTCTCTGGGTTGGTTGGTCCAATACACAATAGCAATTTCTAGAAAGAGATATAGGAACTCATTAAATGAGCTGTTAAATAATTTTTACTCATGTGTCCTGAAGTTGTTTTTCCATGTGCATACTTGTAGGGAAATGAATAACATATGAAGAATGGGAACAATACTGCCAGCAATTGATGGAACAAGACCGAGAAGAAGCAGAACCTATGGGATTAGAAATAGTGGACCTGAAACTCATGAAGTTTGAATGTTGAATGTTGGAATATTTTGTATGGGTTTCCCACCTGCTTGGTATCTACACCCCACATTCATTCCCCCGCCGTGTGTTCCTGCTTTTTATTTAATCTCCTCCTCTTCCTCTATCTTGTCTCTTTTGTGTCTTCACATTTTGATAGTCATAATGATTTTTGAAAACATATTTGATATACTCTGAGATAGAAATCTAATTTAGCAACATTGATACTACATGGATAAAACAATTTAAAATGGTCATTATTATTCTGCTAGAACAATTAATGTAACATCTTTAAAATTTACTTCCTACAACAAGACATACTAGCTCAATTTATTTAATTGCAGTTTTAATTAAGATTTTGCCAGAACTTGGCCTGGGGAAAAAATCAAAAGTTTGACCTAAAGTTTTTAATGAGTCAGATGTAGGGATTTTACAAAATCCCTTGGCAGCAAACAAGCAGAAGTAATTGACTCCTTACTTTAGATAAAGCTAAAATTTGTGAACAGGGAAGAAAGTAAGGAAATGAAGTTACCTGAGTTATGGATTCTTCAGTATGAAAGCCTAATGCTGACAGACCTTCAGAGGTCCATAGTAGAACTAGTGTCATATCATCATCATCATGGCTAGGATTTGTGAACAAAGATTTGGGAGGGGCTCTACTCATGCTTGCTGCAAACAAGTGGGTGAACCCCTCAAGCCTACGCAATGGATTTTTTAGGTGAGGCATAGTGTGCACAGAACTGGCCCCACCCTTTACTCCTAAGGTTCATCTGCCAGGGCCTAGCAAGCTTGGACAGTGACAGTGAATACCTCAGGATGTAGGTTTGGTTAGAGCATCCTTCTCTTGGATGGATGGCCTTATAGGGCTAAGCGATCTCCATCTACCCGGGTATTGGAGTTAGAGTTGTCCTTCTCCTAGGATGGTTGCTGGGGGGCTAGTGAGCCCGTCCTGCCCACGGACACAGTTTGTCTGACCCTTCAGCTGAGACCTGTCTGGCATGGGAGACCCTACCAGAGGCACAAACCACTGCCAGCATAGCACTCAACCTCTGAGGACAAGCAAGCTTCTCACCTGCGACAAGGGGGTGTCTGCGGAGAAGAGTGTCATTTAATATCTTCACTGATGACACAGACATAGGGATCGAGTGCACCCTTAGCAAGTTTGCAGATGACACCAAGCTGAGTGGTGCTGTTGACACACCTGAAGGACAGAATGCCACCCAGAGGGACCTGGAAGAGCTCAAAAACTGGGCCCATGGGAACATCATGATGTTTAACAAGACCAAGAACAAGGTGCTGCACCTGGGTTCGCACAACACCTGGTATTGATACAGGCTGGAGGATTAACAGATCAAGAGCAACCCTCCTGAGAAGGACTTAGGGGTGCTGGCGCATGAGAGGCTGGACACAACTCAGCAATAGGCACTTGCACTCCCAGAGAACTGGGATTGTTCAGCCTAGAGAAGAGAAGGCTTTGGGGTAACATAGTTGCAGCCTTTCAGCACACGAAAGGAGCCTACAGGAAAGATGGGGAGAGACTATTTACAGAACCATGTAGTGACAGGACAAGAAGGAATGGATTTAAACTGAAAGACAGTAGGTTTGGGTTAGACATTAGGTAGAAATTTGTTTCTGTGATGGTGGTGAGGCACTGGAACAGGTTGCTCAGAAAAAATGTGGATGCCCTATCCCAGGAAGTATTCAAGTCCAAGGTGGATGGGGATCTGAGCAACCTGATCTAGTTAGAAGTGTCCCTAACCATGGTAGATGTGTTGGAAATCTTTAAGGTTCCTTTCAACAAAAAAATATTTTATTATTATATGATTTAATTTATCCTTGTAAAATAATCCTCCTCCAAAAATATTACTACATTATTCTGTCCTTTCCCTTGGAAAGGGATGAGGAGTAATGGGCTGGGGTGGGTGTGTCAGATGTGAGTTGAATAGCTGCTTTATACACATGTTTTATATAGATGTTTTACATTCATGTGTATATATATGTTTTGTTGAATCAAGTATCAAGTTCATGTTATACAATGTCATGTTTACAGACAGCAAAGAAGGCCCTTTCATGCCTTTTTACTGCAATTACATCTGCTTCCTTTCTGCCTAGATGCAAAGTCTTAAGTCACTTCAGCTAGTGCAGTAATGGAAAAAAATGTTCTAGGAAAAACGTTTTATGAGGAATTAATCATGAGTTGACATAATTGCTGTACTGCACTCTGTTAGAGAAATAATTTTGGACCTTTTTGAGGCCAGAGTCAGAACTAAAATCTGCTTTAAACTGATGTTTATTTCAGCAGGTTTTGGATAGCATTTTGTCTGACACACTGTGCATGGAACAACTATTTTTCTTTCTGATACACCTATTCTAAAAGAGTAGCTAGATTGTGGATGCAATGTGGCTTAAAACAGAAGGCACACTTTTCCTTATACAATGGAATTTCATGGAGAAAGAGAAGCTAATAACTGGAAGTTCTAACCAAAACTTTAATACAGACGATCTTTGCTGATATTAGTTGATCTAGGGTAGCAGTTACTGTTAGCCAAAGCACATTTGCTTTGTCTATTTATTTAAAGCAGTTTTAAGAGACTGAAGACTGGATACTTGCAGAAAATAAATAAATAAATGCATACATACATATCTATATACACATACATACATACATATATACATACATACATATATACATACATACATATGTACATACATATATACAAATCAATCAGCCCTGCAGTTCAGTGCATGACCTCATTTTGTATTAATCATTGGATGTCTGGTATTGACTACTTACAGGAGTAGTGAAGAATGCACATGTTTTGAAATCCAACTAAGCATACTTGCATAAACTTTCCCACAAGAAAGAATTTCACCTTATGGGAAAATAAAATTTTAAAAAATTGGCTCTGAAAAGTATAAGTATAAAGGACAGAGAGGAACCAGGACAATAACTTATTTTGTCTCCATTCATAACACAGAATTGTACTCAATATCATAATCCAAAATGGAAATACGTTTGCAGGTGAGTACTTGGAAGATTAAGATATTACTCTTCATGAAAAAAAATTGGTTTCTGTTTTCTATGTTGAACAAAATAACAGCTGGGAGGATAAAGGAACTGCATTTTTAACCAAAGCAGCACTTGGATTCTAGCCAGATTAATCACCCTGAAGGATGTCAGTTTTATTTCCTACAAATCAAAGTTTTGCAACTGCCATAGAGTAACCGATGAAGAAAGCGAACCTTTAGGTCATTGCCACAGACAACAAATTATGAGGTACCCGGACGTACGAGATACGACAGCTGATTCTAAAACCATGATGTATATTTAATGTTTGTGACCTTCGTAAATTGTCACGTTTCCAACTTCATTAAGTGCAAAGCTTCTGTGAGAATGCTGATATGTGTTCTTGCTGTGTGTCACCTGAGGGAACCATTGCAGACTATATTTGTGTTACAAGAGGCAAATATTTGCAAAGAGGAAAGGATTCTTGCATCTTAGGTGAAATGTCTTAAGTTTGCAGCAGGATTCTCTTGAGGAAACTTTCCTGTCTGACTATCAAGAGACCACTCTGGCAGTCACACTTCAACCACCTGTGCTCAGACCTTTTCTCAGTTACACACCCCACTCTCACACAGACAGACCAGCTTTCCTTACCAGGTTTGCCACAGCAGAGTCTCAGATGTATTGACCTTTAAAATAATCATGGTGCAACAACAAAGTAACAGCTGAAGTCATTTGCCTTTGAGAAGGGACCCAGAACAAAGGAAATCTTGGAATTTTATACCCTCACGGTCGAAGGACTGAAAAGTCTGGGTTCATTGACTCCTGCTGACACCACAGGTCCCCATGCTCTTTGTTATACCAAGAGGTTGGTACCAACTCATGGCCTCATGCTCCATCCATCCAGAGCTCAACCTCCAGCTGGCACTGCAGCTGCACACCCAGCTACCTGCACTGAATGTGTTCTCAACAGTTTATGAAACCTGTGGAAGCAAACAAGAAACAATGAGGGGAAAAGAACTTGAATATGTGGAAGAAAGTAAGAAAGGAAATGATAAATTTTCAGATGTGTAGCTAAACTTGATTCACATTTTCCTCAAAGTGCTACATGATCTTGAGAGGTCAATCTTCACATTTC
Organism: Willisornis vidua nigrigula; assembly: GCA_021164005.1. Lineage (NCBI taxonomy): Eukaryota > Metazoa > Chordata > Aves > Passeriformes > Thamnophilidae > Willisornis > Willisornis vidua. The sequence continues at coordinate 813,039 of JAJPCS010000369.1, forward strand.
TACAAACATCAGGAAATTTATTTAGATTATGATAAAAATATTTATATTTTCTACGTATAAATGAAACACCCATTGTAAAGTTTTGAAACTGACAATAAGAAAAAAGAAAAATTTTACAAGCTTACAACACCTTCCAAGGTCTGGAAGCTTTTGGACATACATAAAAATCTCTACTGCTACTGTACTTCTTGTGGCCAGAAGAAACACAACAAAATAGTATTCCAACTGGTACCTTGAAGTGAGGAAAGATTCCTACTGATAACACTTTTCCTGACACAAACTACTTTTCCCTCTTCACTGCAATAGCAACATGACATATTAGGATTGATTTGCCACATAGTCTATTGACCTGTACAAGAGAGGAGATTTACCTATTGCTTCCATGTTAGCCAGCAACACAAGCCTGATAAAACCACACAAACTAGTTTGAAAAAATCAAAATGTGAAGTAAAACCTGATTAACACAAATAGACTGGATTGATACCCTTAAATTTGTTGCTTCGTTCCTCATGTTCTTTACTAGCGTTTCATGATTAATGAACTTCAATGTTTTGATTGGTTTTAATCATCTCTCCCTGTTTTTCCAATGCAGTTTCCCAACACCAATTATTCTCTTTCTATGTGCTTGTTGCACTCCTGTATTGGATTTCTTTATAGTCAACTGCTGTTCCTCGGGCTATGTCTGCAATGAAATCCAGAGGTGTGACTGCACTACATGCATTGATAACTGATCTCACTTTAACCTCATTAGTTTGCTTAATGATAGGAATGAAATCACAGGCGGTGTATTCAATAGCAGATGTCCTTGCAACAGCAGTTCCCCTTCTGTGAGTAGTCAGATAGATTACAGCAGGATTGAGTATAATCTGTCTGTACTGCAATCAGAATAGCATAGTGATATCAATAGTTTACACAGATATAACAAACAGACAACTTGTAAGGTATAAAAAACATTTAGAAGTAACTTTTGAAATATTTTTTAATCTGCATCATTTTGGGTGCTATCAAAGAATTCAATAGTTCTTGCAGAAAAAATAAAAGTGAAATTATAAAAGGAAGATACTGAAAATAGAAAAATAGAATGAAAGCCTGATTCCATGTCATATACTCACAAGTTCTGGTAAAAACTTACAGCAAAATATTGCAGATTGATGTGCAAGGAGTAGAACTTCTATATATGAAGAGAAACTTTGGTCAGTAATGTAATCATTTATTTTTATTGCAAAATGAAGTTCATATGTTCAAACAATATAGGTAAGCATTGTTTAAGGTACTCTAATCAAGTGCATATGCGTATACGTATTTATATATTACAGGAACAGTTATTGTCCCAGGAAGATTTTGCTGGACTTCCAAACTGACTGGACACTCACTAATTGGGAAAAACATCTACAGCTATGTAACATTAAAATGCAGGAACCCTTTAAACAATCTACTGAACTGATTGTACCTTTTCTGTTCTGAAGCTTGCAGTACAGTTTAGTATTTTCTTCATTGTATCACTGATCGTGCCTTGCCCAATTTTTCTGTAAATAATCATTCTCTAAAATACATAAAATGTGCTGAGAATTCCCGTGTCCTCTGGAACTGGAATGCATAGTATGTATATTCATTTAATTCAGAGTCCAGATCATTCTGGGAAAAAAAAAAAAAAAAAGCCTGATTATATCTAGCTATACAAATCACTGTTTAGATAGAAGGAAGATGAATATTCAGCCTTCTAATGTTTCTTGGACCCTTCTTTGAGAAGTTCCTGAAGCTTCTTTCTGAAGTGGCATTGCAATTCCCGGGATTTATAGTCAAGCAGATTTAACACTTATTTTTATGGCTATCTCTACTGATTATTAAAACATGCATCATGAAACTGCTTCTGCACATCTGCTGAAATACATACATCCTGGAAAGTTGCCTTTATAACAGCCAGAGAGAATTCTTTTACAAGAGGAAATAGTAAAGTTCTCTTTATCTGCATAAAACACAGACCCTTAAACCCTGTTCCTCTGTTAAATATAATAATGATTTTTAGATAGTTATGGTGTGATTTATTTACTACACATGGAAAGTAGATTTGTTTTAAGCTAAAAGCCACATGTGGAACTTGCAACTTAAAATTCTGTAAAATAAGAATGAACTTTTCACTTTATCTGAAATCTTGAACAATTCTATTGTGTATTAAAGCATTCTATAACATTTTTCTATTTTTAGTCCTGCATATGTACTGATTCAAAAGGACACCACCTCTGTCTTTCCATTGATTTTTGTGGTGTTCTTCACAATTATTTATGTGGCTTGTTCTCCAAATGCTCAAAAAGTGTAGGTTTCAGTAACTTCAAGATTAGTAACAACCTCAATAAAACACAAAGAAATGGAACAGCTTTTCTTAGATGTCAGTGGTATGCATTTCTCAAATTGTTTTTTATCTAAAATTTATAGTGTGAATAATTTCTTAGAGTTTCTAAGAATTTCTTAGTTGCCTTACTAAGAAAATATGATATTTAAATATCTGTTTATAGATATTTTCTTTTTTTCTATATGCAACACTATTGAGGTGGCATAATATGCAAATGGTGGGACAAAATGGCAAGAAATACTTTTAAATTCTTTTTCAAAAAGCATTTAGCACTAGGCAATATGCAAATGAATGAGAGAACATGCAATGTACCCAATATAATGGATGGTATATAAAACTGTCTTTATACAAGAAGTGGAGGTAAAGGTAGACTGATATAGATGCAGGTGAAAAGCTCTGTAAAGTTTTGTACTTAGAACTAGACTGGGTTATACATAGAGCTGGAACTGGGTACATTTAGTCAGAAAACTGTAGAGGAGTTTCTTTAAATCTTTATTCTACACAGCTGATCTATTTTAGATTTTCAAGTTATGAATGTCAGGTTTTAGGCATTTAAAACATGATTTCGAGAAGCTGAAAAGTATTAAAAAATTTCAGTGTCAAATGCTTTCTAAGTAGTGCAGGCAGTAGAGTATTAAAGGTTCAGCAAAAATTATGTTGAAACCAGCATTAAGGAATGCACTGCTGTTTAGTAGATGCAGCTGACTGATCTATAATACTTATTTCAAAAAGATGAGCAAAATCAAGGAACTGCCTGGTTGATATTAACAAAATTTAAATGGTCTTTACTGTAACATTCAGTCATATCTTTGTAAAACTACTAATTACTTATAATTAATTTCTTGTAATCATTATTTCCAGTTTTGTTTTAATTCTAGGATGTAAATAATGTCTTCGTGCCCCTGGCTCCTCCATTTTCTTCTACAGAATATAGCCTCTACTAGTGCAGACTTTTATGACAAGTGATCTTAAGTGTGGCTCCTCGTTGGACTTAAAACAGTAAGAGTTTTAGACTTTAACTGAAGGGAGAACAATTATGGTTTTGTTCTCAAATCTGAAGACTTGTGTGTCTCATTTCCTTAGAAACAACATTTTGCACTTCAATTTTATGGACACTCTGGCTATTTAAGAGTGATTTACTACTGGAACAGGTCCTGCAATGCAGAGATGCAGCAAGGAGAGCCATTACATTAAAGTAAGACACTATAAACCAGTATTTGTTTCACTATGTCTCTGAAAATGAATCTGCATCTAGGTGTACTAGACTTGAAGTATGGCAGTCATCTGAATGTCTTCTCAGATAATGTCCAGTTATGGGAGATTCAGTTAACATAATTAGAAGTGTTTTCATTTTTCTGGGTTTGTTTGGCCATATATATTTACTCTCTGCACTATTAATTCTCTAATGAATTTTGCACCAAATGGATCTGAGATCTATAGGTAGCTGTTAGTCCAAAGTTAGTGCCTCATCTAATCATAGTGAGTTTTCTCAAAGAATTTCTCCGTTAATACAGCTGATATAAGATCCAGTTGACAGTACTTTTCTTCAATAATTCAAAAAGCCAGTGGTAGTTATGTAATTGCTTACAGAGGGAGACAACAATTCAGAGAATCCAAAGCTGAGAAAGTGAGAAGTACTTTTAATCAACAGTTCTGTTTTCTGATAACATAGTTCCTTAAGGACAGAACACAACAAAAGCATCTCATTGATACTGAACTCAAATATTAGATCACAGCCACATTAGCTATAAGCATTGTCATTATGGGAATCCTTCTAACCACTCTAAAAGAAGTGTTAAACATTCTCTTTTATTAAAAGTTAATTAAATCTGCTGAATCTAAGGACTTCTGATAAAATCAAAAGACAGATAGATATTGGGAAGATTTTTCATTTCATGCATAGGATTGAAAAACAGAGCAAGAGACTGCAGTGTTAGACCACAGAGATACCAAGTCTGAGACAGAAAACCAGACTTTCATGGTGTCTTTATTCATTGTAAATTAAATTTCCCTCACAGAATCATAGATACACTAGATATGCCAGATACTTATAAAAATTGTAAAGGGCTCCTTAAAAGGTCTTTTTTTTTTTTGAGTTGTCTGATTTCCATACTCGCATAACTTATTGAAAAATACAGAAACAGAATTTATCTGCGTTGGTGAGGCCACACCTTGAGTACTGTGTTCAGTTCTGGGTCCCTCAGTTCAGAAAGGATATTGAGGTGCTGGAGCGGGTCCAGAGAAGAGCAACAAGGCTGGTGAAGGGACTGGAGCACAAGCCCTATGGGGAGAGGCTGAGGGAGCTGGGGTTGTTTAGCCTGGAGAAGAGGAGGCTCAGAGGTGACCTCATCACTGTCTAGAACTACCTGAAGGGAAGTTATAACCAGGTGGGGGTTGGTCTCTTCTCCCAGGCACTCAGCAATAGGACAAGAGGGCACGGGCTTAAGCTCTGCCAGGGGAAATTTAAGTTGGAGATCAGAAAAAAATTCTTTCCAGAGAGAGCAATCAGGCATTGGAATGGTCTGCCCAGAGAGGGGGTGGATTCACCATCCCTAGAGATTTTTAAACACAGATTGGACGTGGCACTGAGTGCCATGATCTAGTAAATGGACTAGAGTTGGACCAAGGGTTGGACTCGATGATCTTGGAGGTCTTTTCCAACCCAATCGATTCTATGATTCTATGATTCTATGAAAAAAAATGAAACTAAAATGAATACACACATTTAGCCAATTGAATGCAAAGCATTTGTTAGGTCAGCTTGTGTTGGTATTGTTATTGCTTCTCTGTAGAAGAAAAAATCCTTACTAAATGTGTTATGCAAGTCTAGCATCCAGCTGTGGAGGCATCAAGATGAATTTTACTCAAACACCTGTTTCTTGCTGTCCTATGTATGTATACACAGATGAAGGTTTTGAAGGTGCAAAGTGATTTTCACATATTCTGCTAAGGTTTCTACCGTGAGAAAGCATAAATTTAATTTTACCTCAAAGATTTTCTGGGAATAGTATCTTATTTAGAGAACTTGAATTTTGATGTTTTACACATGCAATCCACTACTGGCAAAGCAATTTGGAAAATAAATTTGGAGTTGATCCTGGGTTTAGTAGTTTATAAAAATTTTGAAATTGGCCTTGGTGTCACCATGTTTTCTTATGTACTCTTAGCTATAATCATAAAAATTAGAAAAAGAACTGTGGTTGAAAATGCAATTCCAGGCAGCTCATAAACTTTATTGAAATTAAAGATGCAGAGGAAAATCCTCAAATGTCTAACTATAAGGCAATTATAGTACTGTGAGAGACATTATTTTACAGTGATACTAAGCACATGGGAGCATGGCAAATAAAATGGAAGTTAGTTGAGAATTTGTTGCTAAGTTTTTTAAACTTTCTGAGGTAAAGAAAAAAGAGAAAGCATGCCCCAGAAGTGTTTTGTCAAATATATGGCTTTGTAACAGAAGTGGTGTTGTCCCCTTAAGAAAAGAGATACTTTTGCTTTGCTGTCACAACGTATTTTCCAGTATTCTTTCTCATAGAATTTATTTAGATGACTTTACAATGTAAAATAGTAGAAAGACAGGACACTTAATAAAAAAATTGATAGCAAGAATTATAACAGCTCATCTCTTCCTCAGCTATCTCGTTTATGTTGTGAATATTCTCCTGTTCCTCTTATAGTAAGAGTATTCTGTTGATGATAGCTCAAAGGTTTCATAGAGGTGCCATCCCAAACAGTATTATAACTAGATTATATTTCTGCATTGCTTTATATAATTAATAAAACCAAAAGAAATAATTACTTAGAAAAGTTGTAGAAATACAAAAAAGATTTTTAAACTACATGGATAGATTAAGCCAATACCGTAAAGGCAATCTTTCCAAAAATGATAATACTACTGAATTCAGCTGAGGCTTTAAATAAAAGAGCAAACAAAAAATAAAGAGATACATGTAATATAAGAGGACTTGCATGGTCATACTTTCTGAAATTGAATGGCGGAAGCTTTAAAAAAAACTGAGAAGAGTCTTGATATTTAGTGTTCCATTACGCCACGATTTCCAACATGGACTGGTAAATGCTGCGGATATACTTCACAATAAAAAACATTTTCCAATTATTCATTCTCCTTTCAGTGTTTGCATAGTCATTTCTTAGAAATTTCCTCACAGATACCCATAAGATACCATTAAGTCTGAACAATCTGATAAGGTGGAGGCATTATACACAGTCCATAGTGGTAGTTCAGGCAATACTTACAGATATTTTTCTTCTATTTCTTTACTGAGTGTTACAACTATATGACCACTTTTTTATTTTTTCATTTTTGATAAATGTTTCAAGATTTTTTAAATTTTTTTTTATTCACTGTCCCAATGTAACATGTAAAGAAAAAATAGAAGAAATATTCGACTTAAGATAGTTCAACCAGTGTGATATTGACATTAGAAATAACGTCCATCAAATTTCATCTGAATTTTGTAATGAAAGTTTAATAATTTTTAAACATATGTTCTCATTATTGTCCTTTCAGTTATGGTTTATGTTTTCCAATAATGTTTGTACATAACGTGGATATACAAAGAAAATACTGTCAAAAAAGGATTTGTCAGGAAGCTGGAGGAAGAAATCCTGCACAAGCAGAAGCGTGAGCTTAGTTCATCTCCATTCAATCTGACTTGTAAACACCAGCAACCTTATTTATGAATACTATCCTTAATTATTAATAATTATTGCAGTGATACCTGAATTGTCAAAACTAGGACCACTGTGAATCTTCTGTGGAAAACAGTACAAAAGTCTAAAATCCAACACATTTTCTTTCCTCAGAGAACTCTGAATATATATTCAATTCTGTCACATGTCATTTTAGAAACTGGAAGGTCTAACTGCAGAGGTGAACTTTATGATATACTATGAGCTAAAGTTCAGGATCTGATAGAAAGTTCAGACTAAAACTTCAGGATCCTGTCCGTAGATAGAATTGCCAACTGTTATACTGGTGACTATATTTAATTGATGATGTCTCGAAAACCAGCTCAAAAACTGTTTGCAATCAGTGAAAGTTTAATATTACACTTTTAGGTGTCTCTGCATGACTTTTACTAAGTTGTTTTGAAAATTTATTGTATCATAGAATCTTAGAATGTCATCTGTTGGAAGGGTCCCCCAAGGATCATCAAAAAGTAGAGTAGGATAATCACTTCCCATCACCAGCTGGTGATGCTGTGGCTGATTCACTCCAGGACATCCTGGCTGTCCAGGCACTGCTGACTCATATTCAATTCACCGTGGACCAGGACTCCCAGGTCTCTTTCCATAGTATTGCTCTGCAGGTTCTTGTCTTTAAATTAAACTTTATATTGACTCAAGACTATTTTTCATCTTGCTTTCCTTCCTCTTGTCTACTGAGAAGGGAGAGAACAGTTTGGTGGGCAGCTGGCAGCTAGTCAGGGCCAACACACCACAACTGGTCAATCTAAAAGCATCATAAAGTTTGAGTTTAGAAGTGAAATAAGTATTCCTTTTCAAGAATCTGTTGTAAAGCATTTTTATTCTAAATAAACAGAACTATTTTTCAATAAAACACTTTAAATGTAAAATGTGGCGGGTTTGATTTTTTTTTTTTTGGTATTGTGGAAAGAAGGTCTTTGTAAGCTAATGATAGATGTTTAAATTCTTCTTTTAGAGCTCAGATTTTCTTTTAAACATTGTTTTTCTGCATATATTTATACAATGTCTAACCATTCAACCAAAGAAGCCATTATCAGCAAGTAATTTTTTAAATTGGCTCCCTTTCTTTGACTTATATGGTGCTTATACAACACCTTTTTTCAACAGGACAGTACCTGTGGCAGCAAAAAGAAAACTGACAATATTTATTACTTTAAATTGTTTCTTCCTTTAGCTATATAGGATAGCAATTGTGGTAACTTAGCAAGTTGAGTCTCATTCAAGTTGTATTTTGGCAATATGCCTGCCTACTCACCTGCAGGGCTCTTTAGTTGGGGGAAATACCATCTTTGAAAGGTGACTGATGTGCAGGTTACTTAAATTATAAGTGTTGTTTATATAGCTCTGTCATTAACTTCTACCAGCTGCCTCTCTTCATTGTTCAATATTCTCCCACCAAAAGTACAGTGGGAGTTGTCCACCTTTTAAATACATGATGGATGTTCCATAAATATGTTAGCATGGATGAATCAACAGCTGTTAGGCAAAAAACATGAGACAAAAATTTATTTCATACATCAGACAGTTGTCAAGAAATATTAATATCCTTTAGTCATTAGAAGGGTGCAAAACAGCTGCTGAAAGGACTATGATAAACAGATGGCAAGAGTAGTCGAGTTAAGCTGGTATTTATTTACTTAACTCCCTTTATACTATTTCTCAAGTTGAATCCCTTTGGAAGAACTTGAACAAAGTTACTTTGAAAAAAAATATGCTTTATCTGGTTTGGAATTTTTTAACAAGTGTAAGCTATTGTATTTCCACAGCACTCTGAAAATCTAAGTTTCAGTGTTAAAACTGGTCCTTTCCTGAACCCTAAGGGCTTGAAGCTCACATGTCTTAGAGGAGATCTTATTAGCATGCAACATTCGCTGCCCAAAGCTCATTGACCAGATTTTATTTTCCATAAATATATAATGGCAAATTCTACAGTAATTTTCATTTACTCCCCAGGTAAACTTGTGAATGATCTCTGCAAAACCAATTTGAATAACATCTGTTTCTTGTCCCAGTTTGGCTAGATGTTGACTGAAATACTGAAGAAATATAAAGCAGCATGTCCAATTACATTTCCTAACAGTCGGGTTTCTTTGAGTGGAATCAGAAATCATGTTTTTTAGACCAAATGGAGACATAGAGATTCTACAGTTTAAACTGCAATAAAATATAAAGTAGTGATGACAGTCTTTGCAAAACATATGTGCTACATATTCCAGCAACAGCAAAAGAATATGCTTCAAATTACCTGACAGTGTCCTTAGGTTAGTTCTTGATGGCTTGAATTTCCAAAAGTTAATAAGATTCTGTTTTGGGTTGAGCTGGCAAAATGCCAACTGCCCAATACAGAGTCAGTCTCCCTCCAGTCCACATCCTCCCCTCCCCTCCACCCCCGAGAAAAGGGAGAGAGAAAAAACCTCCAAAATTTAAACTTAAACTAATTATATACATTTATACAGAAAAGAGAAAATTAAAAGAAGACTACAATATAAAACACATCTACACAAGTTAGAAATAACAACAAATCTCACCATTCTAGCTACAAATCACTCAAGAGAACTCAATCCCCCCAGGGATAGACCCAAGCAGAGAGAAGACCAAAACTAAACATTTTACTTTCCTAAGATACCATAGCAGCAAGCAGCAATGAGGCCTGGTCCAGGAGAACAACATGATATGTCTTTCCCAGATGAGAAGCCACCAGGAACTCGGAGAACTCCTCCTACTACACTATATTTATATACCAGTTTGCATCATCTGGCATGAAATAGTTCTTTGGTTGCTTAAGTCAGATGACACCTGTCTCTCTTAATCTATGTAGCACTATCAGGCCTACTAAACTGAGGCCTACCAAAAGTCCTAACTGAAACTACCACAGATTTGTAAAGGAAGGGATTTCTGCTTTTCAGTATCATCATTAATTAGTTCTGATAAGACATTTAGCCATCACATTATGTTCCTATCAGATACTGTAATTATGTTTTAGGCTTTTTAATTACAACTTTAAATTTGATTTTATTTATATCAACTAAATGCATGAAAAATTGACTCATTTTAATACCATTAAGTTAACACAATAAGCTCACATTCGTCAATTTATAACTTAGATAGTAGAATTAAAATTAATCCAAATAATTGGATATTAATGTGTGTAGAAAATATGTAAAATAAGATCAAAGGGTAAGATTCTTACACTGATTAATATTTTACTCTTCCCGTAGCACAGCAAATATCAGCAAAGCTATTCAGCAATTATATATAGATACAAGAATCTATACAGGATACATTACTGAGAAGAAATTCACTTCTGTAAACATGAACATGCAGTAATATTTTAAATATCCTAGGATGTATGAAATTCTTTCACAGGGTTTTAAGATAAGATCTGAGCCTGTGGTCTTCCGAATTCAGTCTGCCTCAAGAAGGGTGATCCTTACGTGTCTGAAATGCCAGTGTTTTACTCTGCTTGGGAACCTGCAAAGTCTTGTATAAACTCTGGAAACAAAATATCTTTATATTTTAACGCAAAGTACTATTATGGGGGGGAAAAAAAAGAAAAGGAAAAGAAAAAAGAAAACAAAAGGCTTGGAATAGTGTTAATGTCGCTGTTATCTGGCAAGCTTCCACATTAGCAGTGGAATTTATGAATGCACTACTTCACCAAAATTCCTATGTAATTCAAGTTTCTTTCATCTAATTTATGAAATTATAAACTCTGCAAAAATTAAAAAGACACTGTATGGTTAGATAGCTTTTGCATAGTATTTTGAAACTCTTAATGTGATAATCTTAAAAATTTTGGTTCCTATGACAGCCTTCTATATTTTTTTGCATTCTGTAGCTTCAAACTAAGCAAAAATTTGTTAATCTCTGGATAATAATATTTTATTAAAACATACATTGTCACTCTGACAGCTGATATGGATGGATTTGGGTTTTTTATATCCATGAAGAAAAGTTGGTGCAGGTTGGAGAGAACAAATTTTGTTTTGCTTTTGCTAATGAGTTCACTGGTCAAAGTCTGAGAGTGAAAAAAGTCTGTATTAGTCACATTATAAGAATTTTACTTTTTAATTTCCTTGGAATTGTTTATTATTCAATAATGTTTACCCTTCTATTAGAGGCAGGAGTTTGAGATTGATTTTCATCTATTGTCTCCCCAATTTTATTTTCAGGATCCCTGATCATGTAGGGATGGCTTCCTAGTTCTGACATTTTTCAAATCAAATACTTTCCGCCTCAGATAAGACATTGAAATGTAAGACTGACATTCCACTCAGAGAACCTTTTTCACGTACATAAGCTTATTACTGTATCAGTGAAGGGGGATCTCTGTGTTTGGTATTAGTAACCTAGCACTGCCACAATTGCAATCCTATATAGCTAAAGGAAGAAACAATTTAAAGTCATAAATATTGTCAGTTTTCTTTTTACTGCCACAGGTACTGGAGCTGTTCAAATGTTTATTCAGTTTTTTGGGACTTCATATATTTCCTCTCTCAACTTTGATAAATCTTTCATTTACTTGTATGATGATGGCACTGTCTTGTTGCTATCTGATAAGGGGACTAGCAATATTAACAATGTTCTTCATGCTGAGCGAACAGAAACAAAGTGATTTCATGAAAATTAAGCTAATACTCAATTTAGATAAGAGTTCTGGGGTATCTTTCACTCCTTGACCTCTGTCAAGGGGAGGCTTTTCAGATTAATTCAGACAAGAACACACAGTTACATAATGGATACCGCTAAACACCTTCCAGTATCACATCTGGCCTTTTTTTTCTTTTAACTTTAGTGAACAGCAAGGCAGGAGAAAAGATGACAGAACATGCTTATTTATATGTTACTCATATAGAGATAATCTCTCCCAAGATGATTTGTTGGGATTTTTTTTACCCCTCTGGATTTTGAATATTTCTCTACTTTTCTGTCATTGGATTTTAATCTCTTTTATAAATGCTTGTTCCTAAGGCAGAGTTAGGGGCAAATCTCCCTGTATTTATTTCGTATGTACATATTTGCACTGCATAATGAGGATTTGTTTCATCCAGACAGAGCAAACAAGGTAATGTGGAACTATATATGACTTATTTCTGTATCTGAATTATTTAGATAAAAACTGTGTGGACTTACAGTAGTGTTTTTAGAACATTAGTCCTATTGGAATTGTGGATAGCCTTGCAAGTCCTTTTTGGGGGAAGTGAAATGGTGGTAAGTGTGCTAGAGCATGTGTAAATACTGCAAATCGTAAAGAATTATATAAATCCTTGCATCTTTTTAGGCCATTTACCATATATGAAATAGTCAAATCTGTATGTTAATTTGAATTCTTTCCAGTCTTTCTCAAATCTTATCAAACTGGAATTTTTTGGAACACATGAACTGATCAAATTAACTGAGAATCTAGCTGAAAGGTAAGCTTAATCCAGAAAAGATGGTGTTGTTTGAGAGTCTACTGTTCCGAGTTTTTTCTGGGGGGCCACTCTTACCCAATTCTGTAAACAGAGCCTTCAGTAATCTGCAAAGAGAAAATAATAAATATCTGTTCATCAGAGAGTCTAAGAAAAAAGCCCACCTGATTTCAAAAACTTCTGAAGTATGTTTTAATTATGTTTTACTCTTACACAGTGACTTCAGCAGAATAATTTCTTTACCTTGGGTGTCATGACATTTGAACTGACAGTAGTAATGTGGCAGCAGCATGCTCTTAGCCATTAGGTATTATTAGTCTGTTTAGCCCTTCACCAAATTTTCACTGTATGTCACCTGACAGGCATTAATCTGCTAGTTTATATGGTCTATTTTTCTTATCTCTAGTGTAAATTAGTGACTGAAACCCCTATTTTTATGGTGTAGATGAAGTACTGGAACATAAGTCACAATAAAAAACCCAAGATCTTAAATATGCGATATAACTCACTAAAAAGATCCAGAGACAGAAGTAAGTGGGAAATGACTGTAAAGAATATGTTGAAGACCAGTTTTTACAACTGCACATACCTGTGTTTTGCTATTATATACATACAGGCATAACAATATTATGTGTAATTTATGCAGTGCAAGGATAAAATATTTCAGAAACAGCATCCAGCTAAATAGACGCAGGCTGCTATAAGCAAACACATCAGAAGAACATGAAAAAAAAATGGTTAAATGTTTCAGAATTGCTGGAAAAAGAACCCAAAGCCTGCTTATTACCCAAACAATATAATAGTTTAACTGTGTTAAACAAATGTCAGTAGTGAGATGCATTCATTTTTACCCATATAGTAAAATACTGAGGCTTGCCTTGAATAAAATGCACGTTTCTTGCATTAAACCTAGAAATTAATCTTTTTTCTTTCCTATTTTTGCATAGCCCCTAGGGTGTGCCCCGCTCTGTTCAAGGTGTACTGCTCAATTTGCATACCCATCAGGCTGCTCATACAGCCCAAATGCACTGGCACCTCTCAGAGGCCATATGTGGAAAGGAAGAGCAGCTGCCAGCAGGCCTCTGTGAATTAATAAATCAGCAACAGGTCCTCCAGGCACCTTCTTCAGAAAGACCGGAGATCATTGTTCAAGTGAACTACTTCTAGAAGGAACAACAGCAGAAAAAAAAAAAAGCAAGCTGTTTGGTAGGCAACATGAAGAAACTGTACTCTTGTGTTTGGCTCCTATGAAACTAAAACTGGCAAAGAGATGAAAATCTACAGAGCTAATGGGTAAAGTAGCAGTGAGCCTAGCTAAAATACAAATTAATGAATAATTTACCATCTTTACTGAATAGTGAAATAATTCAATTGCCCATGAAAACAACTAGGCATCCCTTGCGTTTTCCAGCTAAGGGACAAAGAAATAGCTGCTGAAACTAAGTTTGTGTAGTGGTGCTTCAAATAGGTTTCAGAAAATTCATTATTCAGACTCCAGAACTATGGTAATACAGTTTTTTCTCTTTGTGGTAGTTTTGGCTTTAGTCAGCATAGGTCCCCATTTAGGCCTCAGTTTTTAGCAGGCCTCAAAGGATGTGACACAGATTAGAGGGGACAGGTATCATCTGACTTAAGCATTCAAAGAGGTATTTCATACCATCTGACATCATCAGGAAGTGTCGGGGAGTATAACAAGCAAGGGGGGAGGAGTCTCTCTCTCTTTGGGTCCATGCTTCTGACCAGGAGGCTTCCTGCTCCCTAACTCCTGAGATTAGGCCCTGCTGCCGGTCCATGTGGCTGTTTGCCGAGGGACGTGAGCATATTCCTGTTAATTCCTTTTTCCCTCTTGCCAGGAAGTTTCCTTTGGGGAGGAGGTTTGATTGGTTTGGAATTTCGCTTGTTAGCTGGGGCGACCTCGGTGAGCCTGTTGTTGTTTCCTGTCACTATGTGCTATTTCATATTCTGTGTTAAGCTCTCCTCTTCTCTGTATAAATATAAAAACCTCACCGTGTTTAAAGCCTCGTTTCTGCTGTTTTCCCTCACTCTCCTGCTCTGGGAACGGACTTTTGGACTGGGTACCAGGCAGTTGGCATTGTGCCAGCTCAAATTATAACACTCTTCTGCTGTTTATCTTCTTTCTCCCCAGTTACACCCCAATCCCAAAGGCCTTACTTTTACTGGGTGTTAGACTTTAATTTCAGGCTCCAAGAGATTTCATTTGCACAAACTCTTGTAAAGCCATTGATTCTTTGATTTTTTTGAGTTGATGTCTGGAGAGTAACTACATATTTTTCTTTAAGAGAGTTCTTTCAATTTGGTGAGAAAATAGGCATTTTGGTAGAAAATACCCTGAGCAATTTCATAAAAGCATTACAACATATTGCCAGAACTACCAAGCATTGCTATAACAAGGAACTTTTGTTACACTTAACAAACACAAGCTCCATGCGACTTAAAATATGTACCCATAACTTACAGAAAATAAGTGCTTAAATTACTTACAAGAGGAAGAAAAGAATAAGGGAAGATCGATCAAGAGAACAAAGAGAGAAAAAAGAGAGGAGAAAGGACATAGTTACCACTTAGAAGGTCACATAGAATCATAGAATCAGCTGGGTTGGAAGAGACCTCCAAGATCATCAACCCTTGATCCAACCCCACTTTGATTACTAGATCAAGTGCCACATCCAGTTTCATCTTAAAAACCTCCAGGGATGGTGAATCCACCACCTCTCTGAAAGATGGCTACTCTTGTAGTTGCCTTTTGATTTCCAGTTTCACGTACTTTGGAAAGAAAAATGTTTGAAATCTTTATATGTTTAGTTTTTCTCATGTAACATAATTTCTTGAATAATGGGTGGCCAGACACTATGAAAAATCTAATAAAAACCCCAGGCCTTGCCATTGTCCCTAAATATTGCAACTCTGAATTACTTTTCTTATTGATTCTAAATACTGTTATAACTACAAAGTATTCTAATGTGCATCCAGATACTGTTTTGGTAAAATAATAAACTAAGAGGATTTGGGGTTTATTTTGATCTTTTTTTTTTCCTGTGTATTTTGTTGTTTCTGATTTCCATTACTATTTCTTTAGGATTTATCTTGTCTGGTAATGAGGGATTTTTGTGGCAATTTATGATGTATATTTTCACTGTTTCAAGGAGAATTGATAAACAAATTAGACTTAATAGTGGGTAAAAATGAATACTTTCTCACACCTTTATACACGTTTACATCCATTTAGCAACTTTTCTCCCTTTTATTTCCCCAGCAGCAATATCTGATAAAAAGGGTTTGCTCCATAGAACTTTTTATCATGAGGCACTGATTGTTTCTCTTTCAATTAGTAGTCTGTTTATATGTGAAAGGATAATCATGAGTGAAGGTTCTGAAGAAGCAAGTTTGAGAGAAATGTGTTGGGGTATTTTTTTGTTCCTTTGGGGTGGTACTTTAGTTTCGTACTGTTTGGAGTTTCTTATGGTTTTGGTTTTTTGTTTATTTGCTTTTAGTTTGGATTTGGGTTTGGGCTTTTTGTTTGTTTGTCTGGGTTCTTTTAAATAGTAACATTTGAAAATAGTAGGTGGAATAAAACCCTACATCAACCAAATTTCTATATGGGGACCTACATTTGAGGTGTTGAGTAAACATAGCATAGCTTGAAGTCCTGACCCTGAGTGTCAGAGACTTAATAGACCACCAAAAAAAAAGAGATATATCTAAAGAGACTTCCCAGGGGAGATGCTGCTTCTTGTCTCTATCACTTAGGACTGACTAATGCCCTATAACTCATGTTCTATTAGCCACATAAATGTTAATTATTTTTCTTTTTGTTGTTGTTAAAAGCTGAGATTGTTCTGCTGGAATATTCAGAATTACATGATGTAAATAAGGAAAAACTGAGACTAGAGTCCTCTTTGTATTTAAGCTCTGCCTTAGTTTTCCCATAAGCCCTTCTCAAATACAAAATAGGCTTGCAGATTTCTTTTTAAGACTACACAGGAGTGTCCTTAATGACATAATTTATATCTACCCAGTGTAGATATAATC
Source organism: Willisornis vidua nigrigula (assembly GCA_021164005.1). Lineage (NCBI taxonomy): Eukaryota > Metazoa > Chordata > Aves > Passeriformes > Thamnophilidae > Willisornis > Willisornis vidua. The sequence goes on from JAJPCS010000369.1 coordinate 829,584, forward strand.
TCACATCTCAGACTGAGACAGTACTCAGTTTTAGTAATTTGACCTTCAAAATAAAAAACATGTTTTGCACAGCTTGGGGCTTGCTATCCCAACATTGAGCAAGGTAATTAAGTAGCAAAAATCACTCCTTCACCTGTTCTCTCTGCAGTGACTTATATCTGTTCACCAGCAGATAAGTCTGAACCTGATGTAGAGTTCTGTAATTGGCTTGAATGAGAGTTTATTTTTTTCCATTTGTGACAAGATCACAAATGCTAGGACCCAAAGTTTTCATAATGTGGAGTAGAATAATTTAAAACAGAGATGTTCCTTTAGACTTTAAATGAAGTATCAAGGGATATTTACTGGGAAAAATATTATTTGTGAAAGAGAAGCTAATGGAGTGAGTAAACAAAATCAACGTCTTTTCTTCCTCTACAAATTTATATTAGGCTACAAGAAGCAGCAGCAGATTTTATAAGTAAATAATTTGTATGTCCCACCATCATTCATGAGCTGGAAAATTCCTTAATTTAGTGAAACTGTATTTGAAGAGTGCATTTATGACTTTTGAAATTATGGCTTTAATTATTGATCAGACATTTCAACATAGCATCCATAAACACCATTAATTATGCTAGGAATTAGCTGAGAAGTTGAAAACGCTGAGTAGATAGTGCCTGCCTACTTATTGTAAACTCTAAATAGTTTGATGTTGATTACCAAAGGAAATTAAATTAGTTAGCCAGATAGGAGAATCATTTTGATCCTTGCATTAAAATATAACAGACACTAGCTCTTATGTGTGTAATTCAAACTAGTTCACATAGTCCAATCTGTGATAGCTCTTCATACTCTTTATGGATAAACATGCTATAATCTCTTAGGGATAGGATACTACTCATGTTTGTAATCTTTTTTTCTTTTTCCCCCCTTTTTTTTTTGTGTAGAAAGCATGTTTTTTATTTAACGTTCATTAAAGTGTTTTCGTATTAAATATTCACCCTTTCCTGGGATAGTCACATGCTGAAACCCTGAAGAACTGTTAGCAGAGTCTCATAAAGATGGACAGTACGTTAATATATTCTGCCTCTGTATGCTCTTGTTTAATAATTCATGTCATGCCATCTTGGTGCATAGCTTATTCTCTCCTCAACTTAACATTTGTTTATGAATATTATAACAGAAGTTCTTCATTTGTTAACCTATTTAGAACAACAACCAGAGTGACCCCTCATTTTACTGCGTGGAGCATGTGCCAAAAAGCTGTTCTTTAAGAATAAATATACAAATACTTTAGGACTTCTGTAATGATGCAAAAAGTGAAAAAAACCAAACCTGCTTTGCTAGACTTTTCATTTTTTTGTTAAAATTTGAATAAAATTTATCTGAATTTTCTAAAAAAATGGCAATATATTTGTCTATACAGGAGTAAGTAAATGAGATGATTTTATATTTCTATAGGCTTGAATTGGTCTTTAATTCTTTTAGTTTCTTTTTTTCTATTTTCCCTCCAGTTGAGTATTTTGATGAATAATTCATGGTGATGTATGTGCATGTATAAAATACATTAAAAGTGAGTTGTTAGAGTGGAATCATGGGGCTGGTAATAACTGAACAAAATAATTTTGCTGAATAAATCTTGTTGATTATTTCTAGTCTACTTCAGCAGCCAGAAGTTTTTGTCAATTCAATATTTCTACTTTAAGATTTAAGTTAGTATGTCAGCCTGTACTGTACTATTAGATAACAAGATACAGAAGATTAACTAAAAGTTGGAGACTAAAAAAAGAAACAAAAAACCCCACATTTGTTGCTTGTGTTATTTGGATATTTTGGTAACCCAGTTAGTCTAAGAGCTTAGAGGATGAGCTGATTGTTCCTATCAGGCAATACTTAATTCCTCTGTCAAGAAAGAATACAAAATTTATCACGGACCAACCGCCCTACTCTTAAGGGTGATCCAGATAAAAGTCTGAATTAGGGATCTTTTGACTGGAAACATACTGATATGAATGCTTTTCAAGTTTCTCATCTTGTTGCTCTCATGTTATCCACCTTATTCTAAGAGATGTAGTAGGAAGATGCAAACAGATTGTGAGTTCTTTGTTCCCTTTGTATCTGTCTCTGAAGAAATTTCTGTTGCTGGAGATTGCAATATAAAATCTGAGAGTGGAATAAATAGTTTTCAATAGCCTTCATTAGATAAGATGTCCCCTTAAAGTGTTGGTTATTTGTTTGCTCAGATCTCTCTAATATTGCTTATCCTATTGGTTTAAAGAAATTCAATTTAACCTGCTAAGCTAAGATTGCTTACAAAACTCTGTTTTGTACTTGTTTTTGAAAAGTCTTATTTTGAATCCAAATAGTTTTCATACAGTATTTTGCATTGAATATTAGTTTAAAAAATTTACCAAATGCCTTTAGCCTACCTGCTCTAAACACAAGTTATTATATGATGTTACTTCAAATATGGCTGTGTGTAATTTTTTCTTTCAACCGTACATGGCTTTCAGATTACCTAGAAAAGCAAGTAAATTCCCCTACTTCTTCCAATAAATATTGAAATATTCTCAGCACTGGGCTTTAAATTTTATATTTTTTCCCCTTTTATTTCTAAGTCATCATATTAGATTCCTGTTATGATTTAGTATTGATTTAATATTAGTTATAATAACTTTACTGAAGGGGTATATAATAGAAATTATGAAGAAAATTTGGATTTATTTACAGTCCAAATTTCTTTATTTTAAAATATTTTCCTTGGTGTTAATATAAACTGTCAAAATATTTAAGAACTTTCTGAGCGAGTTTAAATAAAAAAGTTTTCCTTCAAGTTTGAATGTTTACTTTCTTTTTTTTTGTGTGTCTGTAAATGAAAATTCCCTTAACATTTCAACTTTTTGAGTCTTTTCATGTATATTTATCATATAACATTAATGAAATGAATCTTCTGAAAAGCTTCTAGAATTAGTGTTCTCAAAACTTCAAAAGCTGACTAAGACCAGTCATGGAAAATTAACTTGTTTGAGAAGAGCTGATTTTGCAGTTGCCTCACCTTGTCTGCGCATGCCCTATCTTCTAGCTGTCAATGCATGTTTGCACTGCTATGTTAACTTGGACTGAAAAAAAGAAATATTAAAATACTTTCATACATGTACATAGATTGAAGATGGTAGAATAATCATTTAATCGCTGGCTTCTGACAAAGAAACCTTGTAACCGATTACCACTTGGTTTGGTTTGGTTGGTTTTTGGATTTTGTTTGTTTATGGAATGGTTTTTATTTTACTTTTAGTACTTCACTGTTATCAAATACCTTAAACTGAAGCTCATTTTTGTTTTGTATTTTGTATTCATCAATGCTTTTGCTTTCAATGAAATAATAAGCAGAGAACAACAACAACAAAAACAACCAAAAACCAACAAAACAAACCAACCACAAGCAACCCAAAACTCAAACAAAACCCAAATAAATGGTTTGGAGCCAGAAATTTGTCTTAATTATCCTTATAAAATAATTTTATAGACAAGAGTGGCTGATTTCCAATTGATTAACTGTAGTTCTGGGATTGCCCCTGTTGTTTAAAATGATTCTCGCCTTGGGGTGACATAGATCATTTTAATATGCTTCCTCATGATGCTCGCAAGCTGCAAAATCGCTAATTAAAACTAAAAATCTGTTTTTGAGTGTATAATAAAGTGAAGTTTCCTAGTATCCCTTGCAGGTTTCAATAACATTTGACACTTTCATTTGCATCTTTATAGCCTACAGTGTATTTAATATTTGTTGGGTTTGGGTTTTTGTTGTTTTTTTGGTTTTTTTTTTTTTTTTGGTTTTTTTTTTCCTTTTTAAGGGTATGATACAATTTACAGATTTAGTAAAATGTATTAGTTCCATATGGATGAATTTTTTGATGGATGGTTTGATCATCTGTGTATCTCTAAAACTTTTAGGAATATATAATGTAGAAAACAATTAACTTATAATTTTTATTAAGAACAAGCATATTTAACAGGGGATGATGTCAAATGAAACCTCATCCAAATTCTTCCTCACCTGTAATTCTTCCCCAGACTGGTTAAATAAGCTGACATTCTCTCCTGTGAAAGCTATGGCTTAACAGAAACTGCACAGAGACCTCAGTACCTCAAGCAGATACTTCTTTAGGAGATGTGGGAAGATGCTGTTACTAAGGCAACTGGCCCTGTTACACACAGTGAGCTTCAGATTTTGTATTTGTGACAAGAAAAGTTGTGAGATTGTTGAAAATGCTTTTTATAAAATTCTCAGCACTTTAGAATGGACAAGCAAATTATAGAACCCACTTCTGAAATGTCTTTATTTCCCAGTACTGCTTGCTTTCCAGCATGTTCATTAAGATAATTAACTTTCAAAGCATTTACAGAAGTCAGCAATGTCAAATCAAACACAATGAACTGATTAGTATGTTTCTGTTTGTTACATAGAATATGGTTGTTAAAACTGTACAAATACGCTTTGCAAGCAGAAAGATAACATGTTCCCTTGAGATAGAAAAAATCAGCTGGTATTCCACTATGTATAGAGTACTAAAATCTCACCAAAATAAAGACAAATTTGGTATACCGCATTATTTTCTCAATGGCATGACTGCCAGTACTCAGAATAGGTAGAGCCGTTATTTCACACTTTTGAGTCATTGCTTTATATTATTTTGTTAAGGCACACTGGATATCATAGAAGCAAAATTTGCCAGTGCATTATCATCTAACATTGAGAACCACTAATCACACACAAAAAAGTGAGTGAATGTATACAGTAAAGAAAAAGGAATGGATATCAACTGTGTGTTAGAGAAGCTGGATTTTATCTTGAGTGTGCTGCATTCTACCTGAAGTGGTACGTTCTAAAGTTATGTCCAAAGTGAGTCAACAGATCTAAGTAAGTTATATCTAATAGAGAAGGATTATGGCAATTTCTTTTATATTATGGTCAAGAGAATTTAGAGCTCATAATCAAAGTCCATTTTTTAAGTATCCTCAGTTTAAAGATTTAAAGCTTTCATATGTTGCCTTGGATATCTAAAGTATTTACACTTGCTGTTTTGGCATATGCAAAGAAGGATTTTCTGTGAAAGAAAATAGCAACATTTAAAGCACTGTCACTTTCAACAGCTAGAGTAGTTAGGTTTCCTACTGATGGTCCACTATTGTCCCTTGACTGGTTTTCAGACATTCCAAAGTTCATAAGTGCTCTAAAGAACTGAATAGATCTGAAATGGGAGTTTAAGTCCATGCTAAATACTCTCCTACCTCAGCTCAAGACAGCAGCTGTTGTCCTAAAAAAGATACTAAAGGTTTTGTGATGAGGTAACCTTTCTAACTCAAGGTTTACTGTCTCATCAGTTAGACCTGATTGAAATACACCTCCTCAGCTTTTATTGTGAAGCAGAAACATTCAGAGCAGTAACATCATGTACAACCTTTTGACATGTACAGTTTTTACTTGCTAATCTAGTCTATATATTTGTAGGCGAAGATGGATATGAATCATGGAGGAGGAGCATTGAACCTGATGACCCCAGTTTAAGAGAGACTATTGTTTGAAGAACCAGAGACTGTTCTGTTATTGCCATTTCAAGTTTATGATGGTTATTGCAGTTTGTTTTATTACATTGAGTGTTTTCCTATGGAATGTTTGAGAAAAGTCCCCTTTATCCCTCATGGTTGAACCCTTGACCTCATTAGTTGTTGTATGTTTCACCCCCATTGCTCCCCTATTTTTTGAATGGTCACTCCCAAGCCTATATAAGGTGAAGTGCCCTTTAACAAAATGCCATTTCCACCCCATTCTCCCTGATCTCTGGAAGTGTGCCTTTTCTTTCCATGGATTCATGCTGCAAATGACCCCTGAACAGGGACAAGCCTGAGGGATCCCTGATAGTCAGAGAACCTCCTGTCCCTTTTGGGAAAAGTGAGGAGAGAAGTGCACTCCCGACTCCAGCAGCGACTGCAGCACAAGAGCCTGGGGGAGAAGCATCTGTCCTCCCAAACAACAGGACAGAGGGGAGGCCACTGCATCAAACCCAAGTCTTTCCCTACTCTCCTCAATCTCACTCAGTAACAGAAAGTATGGGTGCCTGCCTGTAGAAGGCGAGAAGGACTCATATAAAAAATTGAATAATCTGGTAGAAGGATGTGGCCATTCAATTGATAAGGCCTCTTTAAAAGCTCTAGCCTGATGGATGAAATATGATAGAAAATCAATCTGAAAATTTAACTTGTGAAGAGTGGGATGACATTGGTGCTTTCCTATGGAAGTCCCTTTCAAAGGGAGACCAAGAAGCTGCAAAGATGGTTGTGGCTTGGAGGCTTATCCTCGGACTTTTAAAACAGCAAGCCTGCAAAAACTGCCAAGAATAAACAGATATTTTATTTGAGGAATTAAAATCTAGGGATCACGGTCGATGCGCAGAACTGGCATCAGGTCAAGATCAGGAAGAATCAGTGAAAGGAGATAAGCAATTTAAAGATTTAATTGCTGCATCGTCAGAGTTAATTGCTTGGTATGAGAGTAAAAGACAAAATGGCAACCCTACCCCTCAGGATCAAAATGGTGTTAAGTGTGGGAAACTGAGGTTTCATCAAGATGGTGGCTGTCAGGACATTTCACAAAATGATGTTGCCTATAAAGCCATCTAAGATGGTGCCACACGGTACCACACTCAAAATGGCAGCATCCATAGCCAGTACACTCCAGATGGCACCACCCACTGCCGCACTCAAAATGGCGGTGCCTGTAGCCAGCACGATGGTGACCTTCTGGAGTACCGGAAGTTTTTAGGCCTCAAGATGGCCTGACCAGTACCACAGAACAATATGATAGATCAGTGAATACTTTTTCAATAATGTCGCAGGTTTGGCTTAGCTGTTACCAACCCTGGACTGGCCCCCCTTCCCCCTCCCAGAACTTCCAGCAAAGGCAAGGGAAAAAAAACCTGAAAAGAAACGCACTCAGAAGAAACTGAACTGCATAAAAAGAATAAATTATATTTCCTAATATTCACGATCAAACTGTATACACAGTACGTAGGATCCCTCCCCCAGGGGAGAGGGAGAAAGGGAAGAAGGGGAGTGAAGATAGGGAAGACAGAAACCCAACCTAACAGAACCAAATGGAGCAAACAAACACAATAAAACCCTCAAGGAAGGGGAACAAACATGAAACAATCTCACCCAGGACAGGAGAACCACCAACGACCGGAGGGACCAGGCTCCAACCACCTCCCACCAGTTCCTCGGCCAGGAGAGAAGAGAGACCAAAACCACTCCCCTCCTGCTACATGGAAGACACGTGTGGAATACTTCCTTGGATACAATGGTTAGTGGGGAAGCCATGGGCCAAACCATTACATACATTTAAGCCTTGGTCAAAAAATAATCCATTTACCAATGAAGAGTCCAGTCCATGACAGCTGATTAGCAGTTACAAGAAAACAAGCAGAAACAGCCAACAACTTAAATTTTCTAAAAGCTTTCCCAATGCTCTGTATTGATGGCTGACCTACCTTATAGGAGCCAGTACCATTGCCAGTGTTGTGAGGTGCAAAGAAAGCCATTACTGATTACAGTCTCAGTGCACCTTATACAGCCAGCCTTAGTGATTCTTTAATTTCAGCATATGTTCTCACTCCTTCAGACATACGGTTTAATATTAAAATCATTGCTGACAAGAATGCAGCTAACAATGTTTGAAGCTGAATGAAAAAGCTTGGTCACAGCAAAGCTGAGAAATTTTTCTTCCTTGAGTATCCCTGTTACACAAACCATTGATATCCTACATGGAAAAGATCCTTTTTCTTTAAATTTGGCCCAAACAAGGTTTCCACTAAATGAGGTGGAGTCTAAAGAATTAGTTCCACAGGCATTAAAGGTAGTAGCGGAGGCCACCGTAACAACTCCACATTTGTGCCTATTCAGCAGCATCCATAGGAGTCTATTGATTTTGCTGAGCGGCTGAAGCAGTCAATCACATGCCAAATATCAAATAAAGAAGCGCAAGATGCATTATTCATGAAACTGGCAATCAAGGAATAAAATGAGTCCTGTCAGAGAATATTAAAAACCCTGAAAGATCCAGCTCCTTTAGAAATGGTGAAAGCTTACAAGAATGTTGTAGTCCGACTCATAACACCATGTTATTGGCTGAGGTATTAACAATAGCCAAAATGCAAATCCAAAATGCTTAGAGTGTGGGTAAATGGGACACTTAAGAAAACATTGCCCAAAAAGCAAGCCAGTAATCCCTCCTAAGCCATCAGTTCCACCCAATAATTGCCGTAGATGTGGCAAAGGGCCATACTGGGCTAAGGACTACTGATCAAGGTTTACCAAAGATGGTCAGCTTCTGTCACCTTGGCTGTCACCATGAGGGGCCAGAAAACTGCTTCAGGAAACAGGGAACAGAGTGCAAAGAGGGGGAGCACGATGATACAAAAATCCCCTCAAATACATCACTCACAGTTGCTCCCCGTAATTCCTGAGGAATAGCCATAGAAAGTTCAGTAAAATAGAGTTGACACCTGCTATCACTGTAGTTACAGAAGATTCAGATTTTCACACTGTTCCTATTTCTGTTTCAGGTTCAACAAAGAGAGGGGAAAAATATTTGTTGAGTGGCTTGAACTTGACATCAGATGCTGGAATCATAATTATTCCCAGTATAATTGATAGTTTAAAAGGTAGTACTATTAATATCAATGTATGGACACCTGTCCCCCCTGTGACATTGGCGAAAGGAAGTCCTTTAGCTAAACTGGAATCCCTATAGCATATGACTGTCAACTCTACTAAGGAGGTAACCCTAGTCAATTGGACTCAAGTTTTATTAAATCAGCAGCCAATGATAACCTGTAAGGTTTTACCAGCTGCATCCAATCATTCTATCAACATCAAGGGTTTAATTGATACAGGTACAGACATATCAATAATTTTGAGAAGGGCTTGGCCTAGTCATTGGCCTTTGGTATCTCTGTGCTTAAACATCAAAGGGGTGGGAGGAACTCAATTCCCACAGCAGATTTCTTTGCTGCTTGTAATAGCGAGCCCGAAAGGAAAAACAGCTTCCTGTGTTGGACTTGCCATTGACACTGTGGGGGAGAGATGTCTTAAATCAATGGGTCATTTGCTTAACATCAAATTCATCTAAGGGCCACTGAAGAGCAGTCATTCCTCTGCCTCAACTGGCTCTCAGGTACTGCAGTCTGGGTGGATCAGTGGGCCATGAAGGAGGAAAGACTGCATATCCTGAATCAATTAGTGGAAGAACAGTTGCAAAAATGACACATTAAACCATCTTTTAGCCCCTGGAATTCCCCAGTGTTTGTAATTCTAAGGGTAATGGAAAGTGGAGATTTCTACATGCTCTTAGGAAAATTACAGAGATCATTGAGCCATTGGGGCAATTCACCCAGCAATGCCATCCCTTACCATGATTCCTCAAAATTGGTTTATTGTTGTCATAGATATTCAAGATTGGTTTTTTTTAGTATTCGTTTGGATCTCAACGATGCTCCAAGATTTGTTTTTCAGTCCTGTCAATCAATGCAGAACAGCGTTCAAGGAGGTTTCACTAGACCATCCTCCTGCAGGAAATGAAAAATTTCCCTACAATTTGCCAATGGTTTGTTTCTGTGATTCTTTCTCCAACTGATAAGTCTAACCCTTCAGTTTTCATTTGTCATTGCTTGGACAATATTTTGTTGGTGTTCCCCGGTGAAAAAAATTTACCTCAAGTATTAATGCAAACTCAATCAAAATTAACAGCTAGTCGTTTTGTTGTTTCTCCTGATAAAATTCAAAAGACTGTTCCATGGAAGTATCTTGGCTGGCAAATTATGGCAACTTCCATTCACCCTCAGAGTGTGAAGATTTCTACCAAGACATCAACTCTAAATGTTTTACAATCTCTACTGTAAACTGGAAACTGGGTAAGACCAATGTTAGGATTATCAGAGGATGAACTTAAGCCACTGTTTCAGTTGTTAAAAGGAGACCCAGAATTGTCCTTCCCTAGAGTATTGACAGAAAAAGCTAAACAAATCCTTTGCAAAGTTAATGAAAAGTTGTCTTCATGCTACAGTGAGCAAAAGATAGAGGAGGTTCAACTACTTTTAGTGATTGTGAAAGTAGTGTGTCAAACTTTTGGAATTCTTGGCCAGATTTGACAACAAGAATAATAAATTCAATATTTGGGAATAGATATTTTTAAGCCACCAATTTACGAAGACAATAACAACACTTTATGAAATGGTGGCCAAGGTCTACCACAAAGGCAGGGTCAGATGCTGGGAAATGTTGGGCCAGGATCCTGTGGTTATTTATTTCCCTTTGACACTTAAACAGTTACAGAAATTGCAGAACTGCAGCTTTGAGTTTCAAGTAGCTATTGCAGACTATGTTAGAAAGTTATCTGTACACCACCCCACTTGTCCATTTCTTCAAATATTGACTTTTATGAAATTATTTCCTGTTTTTTAATTGTTCTAAGGTTCCTTTTAAGGTGTGCAAGAACAGTGTTCACAGATGGATCAAGGAAATCAGGAAAAGCTGTTGTCACCTGAAAAGAAGATGATGGCTGGAAGAAAGATATTTACTGAGTAGAGGGGTCCTCACAGATAGTGGAACTATCTACTGTTTTAAGGACCTCTGTGATCCATTGAACATAGTATTGGGCTCAGTTGATACTGTAGGACTTGTCAATAGAACAGAACATTTGTATTTGCAAGACATACAATGAGAAGCTGTCTGATTTTTTTAGTTGCCTTTTACTGATAATAAACAAGAGACATAATACATTCTTCATAACTCACATTAGATCTCATACAACATTCCCAGGTCCACTCGTAGAGGGAAATAGAAGGGTGGATCTGTTAGCAGGAACAGCGATTGTACCCAACATCATGGAACAAGCTAGAATATTCCATCAGTTTTTTCACCATGGCACTAAAGCCCTGAGAAAAGATTTTAAATTAATGCACAATCATTCTAGAGAAATCATTAATAGCTGCCCTGATTGCCAGCACGTTACTCCATTAACACCAGAAGGAGTGAATCCTAGGCGTTTGAAACCCCTACATATTTGGCAAATGGGTGTCAGCCACCATTTGTGTTCTGGCAAACTTAAATACGTACCTTTATCTATTGACAGTTTTTCAGGCCTCATAGTAGCAGCAGCACATGCAGGAGAAAAATCTAGAGATGTAAAACATCATCTATCGACTGCCTTTGCTACTATGGGGGTGCCTTGTCAAATTAAGACTGACAATGGCACAGCATATGTGTCGCAAACACTTACGGACTTTTTTACCCTGTGGGGAATTAAACATGCTACAGGTATACCTCACTCCTCCACAGGTCAGGCCATTGTTGAATGGGCACACAAAAAAGCTTTTAAAATGATGTTATTAAAACAAAAAGGAGAAAATTAGGGGTTAACAACACAAGAACAATTAAATAGAGTACTTTATGTTTTGATTTTTTTCAATAGACTCAAAGGAAATTTATCACCCATCCAGAAACATTTTGGTGTGGATAATAATTGAGATGTATCAAAGGCTAAAGTGTTATGTAAAGACATGGTTAGGGGAAAGTGGGAGGGTTCCTTCCCCTTGATTACCTGGGAGAAGGGACGTGCTTGTTTTATCAGAAACAGGGCTGAAATGGATACCATCACGCTGGGTGAAGCTATCACTAGAGTCATCACCTTCATAGTAACAAAAAAATGGATTGCAGCAGCACCTCTGCCCTCGTGGATCACAGATGCAAGAACCAATGTTTGGACTATGCTGGGAAAGACTGTGGGTACTGATTCTTTATGCCTGTCAACATCAAACCCTGAAAATCTGTTTAAGTCATGTTTAGTTGGTATCCTGTTATCACTCAATCAATGGTCTCTTACCTTTAGCTCCTATTTCCCTGTTGGGGGTCATGATGGTCAAGAAAGCAAAAGCAGATCCCAGACACAGCAGTATTTACAGCCAGCAGCAAGTCTTTATTCTGGGAGAGAGCCCCCTCTTCTGGGTTGCAGCTTTGTCTTTATATCTGTAATACAACATTGAGTCTATTCACAATTGTTTATTTAGTTCCTTCAAGCACAGATGCAAACATATCAGAAGGCTACAAGGTCTGCACATACTGCTAGTGCCACATATCCTGTTCTATCGTGGCTACATCCTCTAACCTACTTGTCTGTTACTTCACCTGCATGTCTTTCTCTGTTTCAAGGGTACACTTTAAAATGCTCAAGATTGATCGTTTCAGGAGTCAGGGGATCAGCAGACCTGCTGTCAACCCCTGCAAACCCAACATTTTCCCCCACATTCAAAGTTAAATTCTACTCAATTTCCCACTAATGAATGTTAGAATAGTCTTGGTTAAAAGTTCTATTAGCTATAATTCTATCCCTCTTCAAAGAGATCCACAAGAAATCAAAATTATGGAAACTTTGACTTCACCCTTTTGTTTTTATTTAACCCTGGGAGCCCAAAGTGCATCTCCTTTCTCAGTAGATCTCACAGGGATCTACTATAAAAATCAGTCCCTGTGGTGGAGTCATCGCTTTCAACAAAATCCCATGCATTCCCTGTTCACCTTCCAGAACAAATCTTTTTGATGTGTGGGCAGAGAGTGTGGAAAGGGATCCCAAGCTTGGCAAAAGTGGGGCCATGAACTTTTGGCAAATTATGACTATTGAATCCCATAAAGACCCCACTTCTGAACTGTATCACCCCAATCAAGGAAATGAACCAAATGAGCTGCAATGATAACATTTAAAGATCTTGAATGATCTCAAAGTAGGAAGCAAAATCAGAAATCTGAACCAAAGAAACCAGCCTCAATGAAGGAAACAGTCCCAAGAAAAATTAATCCTCCAGATTTTTCACAGAACTGTGACTCTGAAGTCATATTTTGGACTGGGCTGGTGCCATCATCCCAGTTATTGCAACCACCCATGCCCTAGCTATGTTAAATAAATTGGGCTGCCAGCTAGACAAAGATGCTAATGTGACCAGTGCAGCCCTAGAGGGCCTTTTAGAAGATAGTCAAATGATAGAAAAGGCCACTCTGCAGCATAGGGCAGCAATAGATTTCTTGCTACTGGCTCAGGGGCATAGATGTCAGGACTCTGAACACCTCTGCTGCCTTAATTTTTCAGATCATTCAAAGTCAATCCCTCAGCGTAGTGATACTCTATAAGGTCTAGTAGATCAACTAAATATAAGTAACAATAATGGGGTTGATGGATTTTTTAATTGGCTTGATTCTCTAAACATCGATACAGGTTTTAAGAAAATAGTTATGATTGGTTTGATTGGTCTATTTCTGTTTCTTGGCAAGTCATTGTGTATACCCAGCTTTTTTTTTGTGTCTGCAAATTATTATTAACTGATCTTTTTCTCGAGTATATTTGGCCATGGAAGAAGGGGGAGATGTGGGCAAAGATGTATATGAATCATAGAAGAGGAACATCGAATCTGATGACCCCAGCTTATTGTTTGAAGAACCAGAGACTGTTCTGTTATTGCCATTTTGGGTTTATGATGGTTATTGCAGTTTGTTCTATTATATTGAGTGTTTTCCTATGGAATGTTTGAGAAAGGTACCCTTTATCCCCCATGTTGAACCCTTAAACCCTCATTGGTTGTTCTATATTTTACCCTCATTGCTCCTCTATTTTCCAAATGGTCGCTCCCAAACCTATATAAAGTGGAGCACCATTTAATAAAGTGCCATGTCCATCCCATTCTCTCTGATCTTCAGAACTGTGCATTTCCTTTCTGTGCTTTCAAGCTGCACATATTCTCAGATTTTTTTTCATTTTAATTTCAAATATTCTAAAAATGTACCCTAGATGCAGCCTCTCTAGGGGAGAGAAACAGGATCACTGGCCTTGAGCTGTTGACAATGCTCTTCTTAATTTTTCTGAGGACACTATTGTCCTTCTTGGCCACAGGGGCATACTGCTGGCTCATGGAGACCAAGACCCGCCAGTCCTTCTCTGCGGAGCTACTTTCCAGAAGGTGAACCTCCAGCCTGTGCTGGTGTATGGGATTATTCCTCTCCAGGTGCAGGATGCTGGACTTGGCTTCGTTGAGTTTCAGAACCTTCCTCTCTGACCATCCATCCATCCATCCATCCATCCATCCATCCATCCATCCATCCA